>JALDNG010000002.1:18485000-18657500 GCA_024349245.1 Neodontobutis hainanensis | reverse complement strand
TAAGAACTGTACACACACACACACACACACACACACACGTGTTTCTATAAGAACTGTAGACACACACACACACACACACACACACACGTTTCTATAAGAACTGTAGACACACACACACACGTGTTTCTATAAGAACTGTACACACACACACACACACACACACACACACGTGTTTCTATAAGAACTGTACACACACACACACACACACACACGTGTTTCTATAAGAACTGTACACACACACACACACACACACACGTGTTTCTATAAGAACTGTAGACACACACACACACACACACACGTGTTTCTATAAGAACTGTAGACACACACACACACACACACACACACACACACACGTGTTTCTATAAGAACTGTACACACACACACACACACACACACACACACACACACACACACACGTGTTTCTATAAGAACTGTACACACACACACACACACACACACACACGTGTTTCTATAAGAACTGTAGACACACACACACGTGTTTCTATAAGAACTGTAGACACACACACACACACACACACACACACACACACACACACGTGTTTCTATAAGAACTGTAGACACACACACACACACACACACACACACACACACACACACACGTGTTTCTATAAGAACTGTACACACACACACACACACACACACACACGTGTTTCTATAAGAACTGTACACACACACACACACACACACACACACACACACGTGTTTCTATAAGAACTGTAGACACACACACACACACACACACACACACACACACACACGTGTTTCTATAAGAACTGTAGACACACACACACACACACACACACACACACACACACACACACACACACACACGTGTTTCTATAAGAACTGTACACACACACACACACACACACACACACACGTGTTTCTATAAGAACTGTAGACACACACACACACACACACACACACACACACACGTGTTTCTATAAGAACTGTACACACACACACACACACACACACACACACACACGTGTTTCTATAAGAACTGTACACACACACACACACACACACACACACACACGTGTTTCTATAAGAACTGTACACACACACACACACACACACACACACACACACACACACGTGTTTCTATAAGAACTGTACACACACACACACACACACACACACACACACGTGTTTCTATAAGAACTGTAGACACACACACACACACACACACACACACGTTTCTATAAGAACTGTAGACACACACACACACACACACACACACGTGTTTCTATAAGAACTGTACACACACACACACACACACACACACACACGTGTTTCTATAAGAACTGTACACACACACACACACACACACACGTGTTTCTATAAGAACTGTACACACACACACACACACACACACGTGTTTCTATAAGAACTGTAGACACACACACACACACACACGTGTTTCTATAAGAACTGTACACACACACACACACACACACACACACACACACACACACACACGTGTTTCTATAAGAACTGTACACACACACACACACACACACACACACACACACACACACACACACGTGTTTCTATAAGAACTGTACACACACACACACACACACACACACGTTTCTATAAGAACTGTAGACACACACACACACACACACACACGTGTTTCTATAAGAACTGTACACACACACACACACACACACGTTTCTATAAGAACTGTAGACACACACACACACACAAACACGTGTTTCTATAAGAACTGTACACACACACAGACGTGTTTCTATAAGAACTGTACACACACACACACACACACACACACACACACGTGTTTCTATAAGAACTGTAGACACACACACACACACACACACACACACACACACACACACACACACGTGTTTCTATAAGAACTGTACACACACACACACACACACACACACACACACACGTGTTTCTATAAGAACTGTACACACACACACACACACACACACACACACACGTGTTTCTATAAGAACTGTACACACACACACACACACACACACACACACACACGTGTTTCTATAAGAACTGTACACACACACACACACACACACACACACACACACGTGTTTCTATAAGAACTGTACACACACACACACACACACACACACGTGTTTCTATAAGAACTGTACACACACACACACACACACACACACGTGTTTCTATAAGAACTGTAGACACACACACACACACACACGTGTTTCTATAAGAACTGTAGACACACACACACACACACACACACACACACACACACACACGTGTTTCTATAAGAACTGTACACACACACACACACACACACACACACACACACACACACACGTGTTTCTATAAGAACTGTACACACACACACACACGTGTTTCTATAAGAACTGTACACACACACACACACACACACACACACACACACACACACACACACACACGTGTTTCTATAAGAACTGTAGACACACACACACGTGTTTCTATAAGAACTGTACACACACACACACACACACACACACGTGTTTCTATAAGAACTGTAGACACACACACACACACACACACACACACACACACACACGTTTCTATAAGAACTGTAGACACACACACACACACACGTGTTTCTATAAGAACTGTACACACACACACACACACACACACACACACACACACACACACGTGTTTCTATAAGAACTGTACACACACACACACACACACACACACACACACACACACGTGTTTCTATAAGAACTGTACACACACACACACACACACACACGTTTCTATAAGAACTGTAGACACACACACACACACACACACACACACGTGTTTCTATAAGAACTGTACACACACACACACACACACACGTTTCTATAAGAACTGTAGACACACACACACACACACGTGTTTCTATAAGAACTGTACACACACACACACACACACACACACACACACGTGTTTCTATAAGAACTGTAGACACACACACACACACACACACACACACACACACACACACACACACACACGTGTTTCTATAAGAACTGTACACACACACACACACACACACACACACACACACACGTGTTTCTATAAGAACTGTACACACACACACACACACACACACACACACACACACGTGTTTCTATAAGAACTGTACACACACACACACACACACACACACACACACACACACGTGTTTCTATAAGAACTGTACACACACACACACACACACACACACACGTGTTTCTATAAGAACTGTAGACACACACACACACACACACACACACACACGTTTCTATAAGAACTGTAGACACACACACACACACACACACACACGTGTTTCTATAAGAACTGTACACACACACACACACACACACACACACGTGTTTCTATAAGAACTGTACACACACACACACACACACACACACACGTGTTTCTATAAGAACTGTACACACACACACACACACACACACGTGTTTCTATAAGAACTGTAGACACACACACACACACACACGTGTTTCTATAAGAACTGTAGACACACACACACACACACACACACACACACACACACGTGTTTCTATAAGAACTGTACACACACACACACACACACACACACACACACACACACACACGTGTTTCTATAAGAACTGTACACACACACACACACACACACACACGTGTTTCTATAAGAACTGTAGACACACACACACGTGTTTCTATAAGAACTGTAGACACACACACACACACACACACACACACACACACACACACACACACACACACACACACACACACACGTGTTTCTATAAGAACTGTAGACACACACACACACACACACACACACACACACACACACACACACACACACACACACACACACACGTGTTTCTATAAGAACTGTAGACACACACACACACACACGTGTTTCTACATTTCTAATTTAAACTAGAAGAGTCCTTTTTGGAAATGAATGTGTTCAGGACTAAAGCTCCTGTTGTCCCAGAGGAAGTGGTACCTGAGGAGAGGAGGTAGTACCTGAGGAGAGGAAGTGGTACCTGAGGAGAGGAAGAGGTACCTGAGGAGAGGAGGTAGTACCTGAGGAGAGGAGGTAGTACCTGAGGAGAGGAAGTAGTACCTGAGGAGAGGAAGTGGTACCTGAGGAGAGGAGGTAGTACCTGAGGAGAGGAGGTAGTACCTGAGGAGAGGAAGTGGTACCTGAGGAGAGGAAGTGGTACCTGAGGAGAGGAAGAGGTACCTGAGGAGAGGAGGTAGTACCTGAGGAGAGGAGGTAGTACCTGAGGAGAGGAAGTAGTACCTGAGGAGAGGAAGTAGTACCTGAGGAGAGGAAGTAGTACCTGAGGAGAGGAAGTAGTACCTGAGGAGAGGAAGTAGTACCTGAGGAGAGGAAGTAGTGCTGCGAGTCTCCGTGGATCCCCACAGTCCCAGGTCCAACAGAGTCGGCCAGAATGTTGACGACAGAGAAGGCTCCGCTCATGAAGCCGAAGCCCAGCCCCGACACTGAGAGAGGCACAGGAACATGAATACACGATAAAGTCAGGTGTGTCCAGGTGTGTGCAGGTGTGTGAGACAGGAGAGTTACCGTAGGCCAGCTGTCTGATGGAGATGGGCATGGTCTCCTCTTGACTCAGAGCCAGAAGACCCTCATTGGCTTTTCTACATTTGATGACAGCAAAAAAAAAAACATTTCAGAAAAAATGGATTCAACAATTTCAACAATGAGGTTAAAAACTGTGGAAGACTTCAGGACCCAAGAGCCTAAAGAACACTACATCATCAAAAGATTTGGAGTCAAGTGTTGTCCACAAAGAAGAGTTAAAGCTGTATCCTGGAAAGAGGTCAGAGGTCATCTTCAGTTGATGGTGTTTCTCTTTGGTTTTAGTCTTTGTGATGTTTGGTCTAATTTTGTTCCAGGGTCCAATCGTGCTGCTACATGTGTTCCATTTTGACCTTTGACCCAGAGAAGACAGAGGTGTTTTTGATGGAGCTCCTTCTTACATGAACATTCCAATAAAGTGCGTCAGTCCGGAAAGACTTTCACATTTTTTACTAATTCACGAGACTCTTCCGTTTGGGCTTGTGCGAGGTCAGATCGGGTTCACATTTTAAGGAACCGTCCTGAGTTCAGTGGAAGGGGTTTAAATGGCCAAATTCACATTTATCCAGATGTACCTCACTCACAGAGCAGCCAAAGAGCGTCGTTTCTCAAATACATAAGAAAATGAACCGGCTGAACACACTTAATGACTTCTGTGGATGTTCTGAAGAACTTCCTGAAGAGGGTGCGTTCACACAAACAGACTCTGGTGCAGAAAGAACCAACCCAAACAATGTTGTCCAAGTAAATAAAATAATCAGAGCAAACGTGGGACATTTGGTCTCAGTGTGTTTCTTCTTCCATCAGGTTTGAGGACAGATGATTGTTGGAGCTGCAGACACTGTCCTGAAGCCTGCTCCACACACGTCCTCTGCTGCAGGTGTGACTGAAGGAAGAGGCACAGAAACACGACCCGACACCAAACAAAGAGCCCGAGCTAAAACTGGGTCGTTCTGCTCAGAAGGACATGATGTAGGCCTGAACATGACACCTGCTCACACTGGAACAACAAGTGCCAGTGTCACTCTAAATGCTGCTCACACTGGAACAACAAGTGCCAGTGTCGCTCTAAGTGCTGCTCACACTGGAACAACAAGAGCCAGTGTCGCTTTAAGTGCTGCTCACACTGGAACAACAAGAGCCAGTGTCGCTCTAAGTGCTGCTCACACTGGAACAACAAGAGCCAGTGTCGCTCTAAGTGCTGCTCACACTGGAACAACAAGAGCCAGTGTCGCTTTAAGTGCTGCTCACACTGGAACAACAAGAGCCAGTGTCGCTCTAAGTGCTGCTCACACTGGAACAACAAGAGCCAGTGTCGCTCTAAGTGCTGCTCACACTGGAACAACAAGTGCCAGTGTCGCTCTAAGTGCTGCTCACACTGGAACAACAAGTGCCAGTGTCGCTCTAAGTGCTGCTCACACTGGAACAACAAGAGCCAGTGTCGCTCTAAGTGCTGCTCACACTGGAACAACAAGAGCCAGTGTCGCTCTAAGTGCTGCTCACACTGGAACAACAAGAGCCAGTGTCGCTCCAAGTGCTGCTCACACTGGAACAACAAGTGCCAGTGTCGCTCTAAGTGCTGCTCACACTGGAACAACAAGAGCCAGTGTCGCTCCAAGTGCTGCTCACACTGGAACAACAAGAGCCAGTGTCGCTCTAAGTGCTGCTCACACTGGAACAACAAGAGCCAGTGTCGCTCTAAATGCTGCTCACACTGGAACAACAAGAGCCAGTGTCGCTCCAAGTGCTGCTCACACTGGAACAACAAGAGCCAGTGTCGCTCTAAATGCTGCTCACACTGGAACAACAAGAGCCAGTGTCGCTCTAAGTGCTGCTCACACTGGAACAACAAGAGCCAGTGTCGCTCTAAATGCTGCTCACACTGGAACAACAAGAGCCAGTGTCGTTCTAAGTGCTGCTCACACTGGAACAACAAGAGCCAGTGTCGCTCTAAGTGCTGCTCACACTGGAACAACAAGAGCCAGTGTCGCTCCAAGTGCTGCTCACACTGGAACAACAAGAGCCAGTGTCGCTCTAAGTGCTGCTCACACTGGAACAACAAGAGCCAGTGTCGCTCTAAGTGCTGCTCACACTGGAACAACAAGAGCCAGTGTCGCTTTAAGTGCTGCTCACACTGGAACAACAAGAGCCAGTGTCGCTCTAAGTGCTGCTCACACTGGAACAACAAGAGTCAGTGTCGCTCTAAGTGCTGCTCACACTGGAACAACAAGAGCCAGTGTCGCTCTAAGTGCTGCTCACACTGGAACAACAAGAGCCAGTGTCGCTCCAAGTGCTGCTCACACTGGAACAACAAGAGCCAGTGTCGCTCTAAGTGCTGCTCACACTGGAACAACAAGAGCCAGTGTCGCTCTAAGTGCTGCTCACACTGGAACAACAAGAGCCAGTGTCGCTTTAAGTGCTGCTCACACTGGAACAACAAGAGCCAGTGTCGCTCTAAGTGCTGCTCACACTGGAACAACAAGAGTCAGTGTCGCTCTAAGTGCTGCTCACACTGGAACAACAAGAGCCAGTGTCGCTCTAAGTGCTGCTCACACTGGAACAACAAGAGCCAGTGTCGCTCCAAGTGCTGCTCACACTGGAACAACAAGAGCCAGTGTCGCTCTAAGTGCTGCTCACACTGGAACAACAAGAGCCAGTGTCGCTCTAAGTGCTGCTCACACTGGAACAACAAGAGCCAGTGTCGCTCTAAATGCTGCTCACACTGGAACAACAAGAGCCAGTGTCGTTCTAAGTGCTGCTCACACTGGAACAACAAGAGCCAGTGTCGTTCTAAGTGCTGCTCAGGGAACGTTTCAAGCAGCTGTGGAACATGACCAGAAAGTGACGCTGTGAACGAGGATGGAATTATTCACTCTTAGTCCAGACTTTAGGACCTTCTCGTTTGGTCTGATCCAAACCTTCAGGTGAAAGCTCCAGGACGTGGTTCAGACCAAACAGCTGCTCTTTGGTCTCGGTCCAGAACCAAACTGAACCAGGGTCCGGTTCATTTGTGAAAAAGAGTTTAGAGATAGTTTAGAAATTTTAAAAATCAAGTGAAAATATGGAAAACAGTTCTATTTCTCTGTCTCTCCTGCTGCAGAAAGTGTTTTCTAGAGTTACAGTGATTAAAACACGTCCGTATGAACTCTATATTCATAATAACATGTCTCTTCAGGCCCTGCTCCAGTCGGATCATTGGATTTCTCCAGTTCAACTGTAAAGAGAGCCTCTGCACAGACACAGAAAGGCCCTGAACAGGACCCACAGAATCTGGTTTTTGGTTTCAATGTTTAATGTCATTTCCTAAATATTGTGGATCCACATTATATCATTTCCAACACACTGTCCCGCCGACAGGACACCCGTGAATAATGAGGCGTGTTCTTACTTGAGCAGTTTGTAGTAGGCGAACCTGAAGGTCTCCTGCAGCAGAACCGACAGCACCACTCCAAAGATCAGCAGGCCTTTCTGCTGCGCCGCGCTGTTTTTATCACTGATCTGCACCGAGATGAACCAGACCAGAGACGCCAGCAGCAGGGACACCAGCCAGAAGAAGGCTCTGGGACAGGACAGAACACGCTTCCATTTCAACAGGCCTTAGTTACATTACAAATGTTAATAAAATACACAGAGTGTATTCATAAAACAAAGAACACAAATTAACTTCATTGACCAAAAGAATGACTGAGACTCAGGGACAGAGTTTAATAAGCTCCTGTAAACAGTGGCTGAATGGATTTGAGTTTGTAGAGAAAGAAAACAGGATAAAAATACAGGAGACAAACTGGGACTAAAACTAAATAACACGGTCAGAATGTTTCTTTAGTCTTACAGGAGCCTAAAGAAACACATCCTGGTTATCTGCAGGTAACACTTTCCATTTATTCTGAAGCTTAACACATTTAAATACAGTTTTGTCAAAGTCGAGGTTTCCCGATAAACTTTTGGTAAAAACTCTGTACGGACTGGAAAGTAATATTATTTTAAACTATTATATGAATATGCTAATAATTATGGATGTGTTAAATGTTTAATAGAGATTTAAGGTTCACCAAGGAATTAGAGTTTTCAAGATAATGTTGATTTAACCAGGATTAAACCAAGAATAAACCCAGAATGAAACCTGGACCAAAGTAAACCAGGACAAAACCAGGTCTAAACCAAGACTAAATAAAAGACAAAAAAACAGGACGAAACGTGAATAAAACTAGTGTAAATTCTGCCTAAAACAGAAGAAAAACTATGTCTGTACCTGAACAAATCTCGGGTTAAACCAGATTTAAACCAGGACTAAACTAGGATTAAACTTTGAACAGAACCAGGTCTAAATCTTGAATAAAACCGTTAAAAAGACAAAAACCGTGAATATGAAACAAAACAATCAAGCAAGGTATAGACGTGACAAATCGAGGCTAAAACCAGAATTAAACCGGACTAAAACAAGACCAGAATGAGTAAAACCAGGTGAAACCCTGGACTTTGACAGTTTAAAGTCTCTAAAAGAGAACATATTCAAAGCTAACTGAGGTGTAGCCGCGTTAGCTCCGTTTTCCCGCTCATTAAACGGCTTTATTCACATTTATTCAAGTCAATAAACGCGTGTAAAGCCCTTCACACGGTGTTATTCTCCGCTGGACCCACCCTGCGATCAAGAAGATGACCCGGAGCGGCTCTCGGGAGATGGTGAACACGAAGAGCGCGATGGCGGGGCCGAACGCGATGAAGGTGCAGCCGAAGAACACCGCCGCCGTCATCCTCAGGCTTCGGGAAACTTCGGAGCTCTTCGGAAATGTTCTGGAAAGATCAGAGACGAGCTGTGGTTTCTAGAGTTTATGAACGTGACTTGTGTAAAGGTGTCGAAGTTAGAGAAATATCAGCCGCTATTATTGTGACGCTCCACTTCCACAAACGGAGCGTTCACGTGACCAACGCGGAAGTGGATTCTTCTTCTATGAAATATTTCTGTGGGGTTTACCAGCGTGGAGTGCAATGGCGCCGCCTGCTGTCTGTGACGGTTCTCAGAGCCCCCGGTATACTCCAGCTCGTACCCTTCGCTCTCAGGACTCTCTTCAACTTCCTCGAATAAAGAAGAATTCTGCTACAGAGCCTTTTCTTATAGAGCCCCATTTTTATGGAATGTGCTCCTGGTGGAAGTGCAGCGAGCAACTCAAAACATACTTATTTCACCAAACGTATGGAGACTGATGATCATAGTATTAGGTTTACACTGGTTTAGCACTTTTTCTTTATCTCCTCCTCCTTCTGCTCCAGTGTGAGGACCCCCAGACCATATGTTATCTACCTCCCCAGTCCCGTCCACCTTTACACACAAACAGAGTGGACACTGGGGGGCTGGGGATCAGAGCACCATGATGACAAATGGGCTACTGGAACAAGAACAAGACGGAGATGGGCGAATGCTACTACTCCAGTAACCCCAGTCAGAGGGGTTACATGAAGAGGATGTGGGATGAATGGTTACTTTGAAACCCACAATCCAGTCTTACGTCGAAGCAACTAGTAGCTCAGTGTTCCAACATCCACAAGCGACAGCTGCTGTCACAACAAGACTGACGAGATACAACACAAATGCTACGGCAAGGGGGAGCCAGGACGAGAGGTCAGAGGGGAGCCAACAGGGGCTAGAAGATGTGAATGCAGCATTGAGTGCGATCCCTACCACAACCATCACTGAAACCAATGAGCTGATACACACCTCAGCAGCAGTGATCCTCGAGAGGCTTGGCTATAAGAGCAACCATGGGAACCATGAGACACAGTAGTGGGTACTGTTTCTCATGGTTCCTCCATGAAAACAAAGGCTGGAGACTAAAATCAAGAAGGAACGGAGAAAAGTGAGCCAACTGACAGAGGCCAAGAGAGGTGCGATGAGAAAACAAGTACCCAATAGGTACAACCAGATGCCAATACCTGAAGCACTTGAAACTGCCAAACAAAGGCTCCAAGCCTTGGCCAGCCGCCTAAAGAGGTACACAAGAGAAAATGAAGCCAGAAGAATAAACCGGCTGTTCGCAACTCAACGAAAGTGTACGCTCAGTCGCAGGGCAATAACAGCAGAGCCGACCCACCAAGGCTGGAAACTGAACAATACTGGAAAAATATATGGGAGAGGGAGGCATCACACAACAGCAGTGCACAGTGGCTGGTGGCTCTTAGAGAGGACCACAGAGACCTCCCTGAGCAGAATCCAGTTACCATCACAGCGGCAGACGTCCAAGAAAGAGTCTCAGGTATGAACAACTGGACAGCACCGGGCCCTGACAGGATCCACACCTACTGGCTAAAGAAGTTCACTGCACTCCACGAGCGCCTTGCAGCACAAATGAATCAGCTGCTAAGGGATGGGACGCACCCTGAATGGCTTATCAATACATGAGCAAAGCACAGAAGGGCAAGAAACCAGAGGAGCCAAACACCACCAGTCACCCAAGACTACAGAACCCGACACACCAACCTGTGCACTGCCTGGATTGATTACAAGAAAGCTTGGAGATGTACAACATCAACAGGACTCTATGAGACTTCATTGCAAACTCGAGGAGGCTGTGGAAAACCACCCTTGAGGCCAATGACAAGCCACTTGCACAAGTATCCATCAAACTGGGCTCAGGATTTAAGTTCCTTCTAAATGAACTTCTTCAAAACAGACCCACGTTGTATTTTGTGAAATAATCCATGTTCCTTTGACATTAGATTAATGTGTGTGCATTTATAACCTGTGGAAGTCTCAGTTTTTGTCCTTGAGCCTGGACTTGACTTTTGCTGCTTTTATGTTTGATTTTGTAAAAAACATTAAATGAGTTTTAAGTGTGTTGGTGTAAAAAGACTCTTTAAATGGATTTCCTCGAGCACGAGATGCAAAAGTCATGTAAGTTCTACTCTTCTTTCAGACACAGCTCCAAAGAAAATGTCTTGAATTAACACAATGGACACAAAGACTGAGGACCTGGATGCTGCGTACGGCCCGGGTCACGGAGGGCCTCGGGGGGGTCACCTGGTGCAGCCTGGAGCACATACGCTGGAGAAACCTGCACCAAATAAAGCCCCGCTGTGACTAAAGGTGAGAGAAGGTTAGGGCAGAAGATGAAAAGGACAAAACCCTGTGGACACACTGTAAACACCACTCTGTCCAAACTCATGTCTTTTCAAACTTTCTTTATTGTTGAGCACATTTTATTTGAGAAGCATCACGTGATCAGAGCCGTCTTTTGAGTAAACTTCAGCTCATTTGGAGGTGTCTTTGTGAGAGCAGCAGGAACAACACGACACAATAAAGGCACAAAGCAGTTAAAGCCAGAGCGAAGGGATCTGATGTGACGGCAGCAGAAACAGGTAGAAACACACGTTTAGATTGTTTTCAAGATTCAAGAGTTTTATTTGTCACATACACAGTTACATACAGAATATAACCGGCAGTGAAGTGTAAACAGGTCCGCTGGACAGTGCAAAACAATTACAAAAAAAACTTTTAAAAATGTACAAAAAACACAAGGAGGAGGTAAACTGTGTACTTATAAATAAGTGGAGCAGAAATGTACAAAGAAGAATAATGTGCAGACAGGTTTATAACAGGTTTATAACAGGTTGTTACACAGTAACTACGAGAGCAGGAAGTGCAGTGTCAGTATAGTGTCAGTGTGGGGTGTGAGGTTGTTAGAGACTGAGTTCAGGAGTCTGATGGCCTGGGGAAAGAAGCTCCTCCTGAGTCTTTCAGTTTTGGCCATCAGGCTTCGTAAGCACTTACCAGATGGCAGCAGGGTGAAGTGACGGTTTGCCGGGTGATTAGTGTCCTTGATGATTTTAGCAGCTCTACCTCTGCAGCGTTTGGAGTAGACGTCCTGCAGAGATGGGAGAGCTGACCCTGAGATACGCTCGGATAAGCGCACCACTCTTTGCAGGGCTTTGCAGTCATGTCTGGGGCTGTTCTCGTCCCACGTGATGCACTGGGACAGCACACTTTCTATCGCCTCTAAATAGAAAGTCCTCAGGATAGCTGGTGAAACTCTTCCTCAGCTGGCACAGGTGGTACAGTCTTTACCTGGCTTTTTTCAGCTGTGTCTGAATGTGTGCAGTCCAGGTCAGGTCCTTGGAGATGTTCACACCCAGGTACTTGAAGCGGCTCACTCTCTCTCCAGGTGTTCCACTGATCATGAGAGGGCAGTATGACCTTTGCTGTCTCTTCCTGAAGTCCACAATCAGTTCTTTGGTCTTGCTAACATTCAGAGACAGACAGTTGTCCTGGCACCATGAGGTCAGTTGCTCCACCTCGTCCAGGTATGCCGTCCCATTGTTGTTGGAAATGAGGCCCAGGACAGTATCCTCAGCAAATTTGACGATGGAGGTGGAGATGTGTGTGGACAGACAGTCATGGGTGTAGAGAGAGTAGAGCAGGGGACTCAGGACACAGCCCTGTGGAGCTCCCACACTCAGGGTGATGGAGGTGAACTGGCCTGCTCTCACCACCTGAGGTCTGCCAGTGAGGACGTCTTTAATCCAGTGGCAGAGAGAAGAGTTTAGGCCGAGATCCAGGAGTTTGGCGGTTAGCTTAATGGGAACTATGGTGTTAAAGGCTGAGCTAGAGTCAATAAATAGCAGCCTTACATAGTTCCCACTTTTGCTGTCAGATTGTGTTGAAGCACTAGTTTGTAGGACACTAGGGGTCACTGTTTGGATTCAACTAAACACATTCAACTAAATAAAGTAAAGTCAGTGACACAGGCTCCATCTGTTTTTACTGTTGACCTCTCACTGCTCCAACAGCCACACGACCATTAATATAGGGATTATTACAGAATATAAGACTGTCCACCAGGGGGCGCTATGTCCCCTCTGTCTACCAGAGACACTGAACTACCCCCTGACCACAGCCTTAACCCAGGAAACAGAGGCTCGGTGAAGGTGGTGTTGAAGGTGTGGAGGTGGAACAGTTTGTCAGAACGGACCTCATAAAAGGACAGAGACCCAGCCTCAGAGTCGAGCCACACAGCCACTCGACCAAAGAAGAAGGAGGGGGGGAGGTGTTTCTGTTTCTCACTGTGGACAGGTCTTAATGCTGTTTGTTTCCCGCTGTGTAAATAAGAGTATTGTCCTTTACTGATCCTCAGAGTCCAGGACTGATTATTGAGTCCAAACACACACTCTCTTTTGTCTCCTCTTCGTCTGATTCCTCTGTAACTCACTGCTATATTAACCTCCCCCCCCATCTCGGTCCAGTCCACCTCCCAATAACAGCGTCCAGTCAGACCAGAGGAACACAGGACCTGAGGCCAACGGTCAAATCTGTCCTGATCATCAGGATACAACTGGACATGCCTCACATAGTCCACTCTCTGGTTTTCTTCAGTCAGGCTGAGGTTTCTCTGAGCAGTGTTTGGATCCAGAGTGAGTTCACAGAAATCTGAGACACACAAACACAACACTCATGACTAATGTTAGATTAGTTCAAAGTAAAGATCTGTGTCTAACTCCAGTTAAAGCTGCTCTCTGTTTATCTCTGATGACAACACTTCGAACTCTACAATCATCACAAAAATCTCTTTATTTCTCTGTTCAGGCTCCACAGGAAGCATTTTAAGCACTTGTCCCTCGGGCCAGCAGCAGACATGTTTGAGTGTCCGGACAGATCTACTGTTCATTTAAGTGCTTCATTTAAATGGGTCTAAAATAAGGATATTTCATTACTTTTATTGTCTTTTTAATCGAAAACTCGTGGAATATCATCCTTCAGCCTTTAGCCTAATCACAGTCCTAGAAAAAGAGCAAAAGTTCAATCAGACTAACAATTAAATAGACTTAACCCTAAACACACCTTTCTGGACAGACTTGACTCAGGATCAGAAGGCACTGAACAACTCAATGGGACATGGTCCGTATTAGTACTTGCCCAGTCAGAGGACTGTGCACTTGCCCTGGCCTTTTAGTCTAATTGCCCCGAGCACAGGACACTTTTAATGTGGAGCCCTGTCTGTTCTTCTCTCTGTGTGAGAACACTATGTCATGATGTTCTCAGGAAAGACTTTTGAGATCACTTGTTTACCAAAATAAAAGACCAACGTCATCACTTCCTGTTGATCAGAAACTGAATAAATAAAAATGAGACTTACACTTCCTCAGACCTGGCCTCATCCATCGGACTCCAGCCGGCTCCAGCCTGAAACACATTAACACTGTCAGTGTTACTCACAGACAAGTCCAGTGTACTGTAGACCAGACCAGACCTGGACCAGACCAGACCAGACCAGACCAGACCAGATCAAGACCAGACCAGACCTGGACCAGACCAGACCAGACTAAACCAGGACCAGACCAGACCAGACTTGGACAAGACCAGGACCAGACCAGACCAGACCAGACCAGACCTGGACCAGACCAGACCAGACTAAACCAGGACCAGACCAGACCAGACTTGGACAAGACCAGGACCAGACCAGACCAGACCAGGACCAGACCAGGACCAGACCAGACCAGGACCAGAACCAGACCAGACCAGACCTGGACAAGACCAGGACCAGACCAGACCAGACCTGGACCAGAGCAGACCAGACCAGACCAGACCTGGACAAGACCAGGACCAGACCAGACCAGACCAGGACCAGACCAGAACCAGACCAGGACCAGACAAAGACCAGGCCAGACCAGGACAAGACCAAGACCAGACCAGGACCAGACCAGACCAGACCAGACTTGACCAGACCAAGACCAGACCCAAGACCTGGACCAAGACCAGACCAGACCTGGACCAGACCAGACCTGGACCAGACCAAGACCTAGACCAGACTAACCAGACCAGACCAGACCTGGACCAGACCAGATCTGACCAAGACCTCGACCAGACCAAGACCTCGACCAGACCAGACCAGACCTGGACCAGACTAACCAAACCAGACAAGACCAGGACCAGACCAGAACCAGACCTGACCTGACCTGACCTGACCAAGACCTGGACCAGGACAGACCAAGACCTGGACCAGACCAGACCAGACCAGACTTGACCAGACCAAGACCAGACCCAAGACCTGGACCAAGACCAGACCAGACCTGGACCAGACCAAGACCTAGACCAGACTAACCAGACCAGACCAGACCTGGACCAGACCAGATCTGACCAAGACCTCGACCAGACCAAGACCTCGACCAGACCAGACCAGACCTGGACCAGACTAACCAAACCAGACAAGACCAGGACCAGACCAGAACCAGACCTGACCTGACCTGACCAAGACCAAGACCAAGACCTGGACCAGAACAGGCCAAGACCTGGACCAGACCAGACCAGTTCTGGACAAGGACTAACACCTGAGAGTGTCCAGGGGACAGTGGGGGTCGTCCTGTAGAGCGGTCAGGAGCTCTGCTGAGGGTCCTGGATGGTTGTAGCTCAGGTCCAGCTCTCTCAGATGGGAGGGGGTGGAGCTTAGAGCTGAGACCAGAGAAGCCCCGCCTTTCTCTGAGACCAGACATCCTGACAGCCTAAAGACACACACCATTACATTAGTGTGGGACACAATGTAGACAGGAGTCCATCATGGGACTCACCTGAGGGTCTCCAGTCTGCAGAGGGGACTCTTCAGTCCAGAACACAGCAGCTCCACTCCTGAGTCCTGGAGGTCATTGTTACCGAGATCCAGGAGTCTCAGACTCGAGGACTCAGAGCTGAGGACTGAGGACAGAGGACCACAGCTGCTCTGGGACAGGTTACAGCAGGACAGACTGAAGAGGCAAGAGAATATTAATAATATAAGTCCACTTTAAACTTTATTTAAAGTCTTTTTTAAACTCACAGGGCTTTGTTGGAGGCTTTGACGACCGGCAGCAGCTTCAGGAGAGCTGTCTCTGAAGCATGGTATTTCTTCAGATCAAACTCCTCCAGGTCTGAGTCTGAGGACAGTAAGATAAAAGCCAGAGCCGACCAATCAGCAGGAGACAGTTTGTCTGCTTCCAGACGTCCTTCTCTCAGGTTCTGTTGGATCTGTTCCACCAGAGTCCGGTCGTTCAGTTCGTTCAGACAGTGGAACAGGTTCAGGCTTCTCTCTGACGACAGACCCTCATTGATCTTGTCCTTGATGTACTCTACTGTCTCCTGATTGGTCTGTGAGCTACTTCCTGTCTGAGACAGGAGACCTCGGAGAAGACTCTGATTGGTCGGCAGAGACAGACCCAGGAGAAATCGCAGGAACAGGTCCAGGTGTCCGTTTGGACTCTGTAAGGCCTGGTCTACAGCAGACCGGTAGAAGTCTGCCTCAGACTCAGGACTCTCAGAGGTTTGTTGGGTCAAGAGCAGATTGACTCCAGAGTTGAAGAAGGTGAGATGGACGTGAAGAGCAGCCATAAACTCTTGTACGCTCAGATGGATGAAGCAGTAGACCGTGTCCTGGTACAGGCCTGACTCTTCTCTAAAGACCTGTGTGAACACTCCGGAGTACACCGAGGCCTCTGTGTCGTCCAGGCCACACTCGCTCAGGTCTGACTCGTAGAAGATCAGGTTTCCTTTCTGCAGCTGCTCAAAGGCCACTTTTCCCAGAGACTCCACCATCTTCCTGGTCTCTGGAGTCCAGTGTGGGTCTGACTCAGAACGTCCATCGTACTTGAGGTTCTTCACTTTGGCCTGGACCACCAGGAAGTGGATGTACATCTGGGTGAGGGTCTGGGGCAGCAGGTCTGTGGACCCAGTCTTCATCACATGGAGCAGGACTGTGGCAGTGATCCAGCAGAAGACCGGGATGTGGCACATGATGTGGAGACTGCGGGACGTCCTGATGTGGGAGATGACGGCTGTGGCCTGTTGCTCATCTCTGAACCTCTTCCTGAAGTACTGCTCCTTCTGTGGGTCGGTGAACCCTCGCACCTCTGTCACCATGGAGACGCACCAAGCCGGGATCTGATTGGCCGCCGCGGGTCGTGTGGTTATCCAGAGGCGAGCGGAGGGAAGCAGGCTCCCCCTGATGAGGTTTACCAGCAGCACATCCACTGAGACGGACTCTGTGGCCTCAGTCAGGACCTGGGTTTTGGTGAAGTCCAGAGGAAGTCTGCACTCGTCCAGACCGTCAAAGATGAAGACCACCTGGAGCTGTTCAAAGCTGCAGAGTCCTGCAGATTCACTGAAGAAGTGCTGCAGCAGTCCCACCAGGCTGAACTGTCTGTCTCTGAGCACATTCAGCTCTCTGAAAGTGAACGGGAACAGCAGCTGGACGTCCTGGTTGGTCCTGCCTTCAGCCCAGTCCAGACTGAACTTCTGAGTGAGCACTGTTTTCCCGATGCCAGCCACTCCCTTTGTCAGCACTGTTCTGATTGGTTTTCCTCCCTTGGTTTTTCCTTTAAAGATGTCCTGGCACAGAACCCCTCTTTCTTCGACTGGTTTCCTTAAATCTCTTTCCATCTGTCTTATCTCATGTTCCACATCGACCTGCTCAGTGTCTTCTGTCAGCACATATAGTTCTATGTATCGCTCATTAAAGGGCT
Source organism: Neodontobutis hainanensis (assembly GCA_024349245.1). NCBI lineage: Eukaryota > Metazoa > Chordata > Actinopteri > Gobiiformes > Odontobutidae > Neodontobutis > Neodontobutis hainanensis. Next base: position 18,639,397 of record JALDNG010000002.1, on the reverse strand, counting down.
TCTCGTTTCCTTTTGCTGTGATTCTCTCAACTAAAACATGAAACACCGTTTCCAGTTTGGATTTGAGTTTAAGCTGACACTCTGCAACAAAAGCTGTTTGAGCAAAGAGAAAGAAAAAAGATTAAGACAAGAATAAGACAAGTATTAAGTGTTATGTATTTAAAACAGAAGGGACAAGCTCCAGTAAAACTAAAGAAATTATCTAACAGAAATCATTCATTCTGCACGATCTTCACTGGCTTCCCGTGGTTTACCGTATTAAATTCAAAATTCTCCTACTCGCTTTTAAGTCTCTGCACGGCCTTGCTCCGCCCTACCTCTGTAACCTGCTTCTGCCCTACAGCCCTACACGCTCTTTACGATCCGCTGATTCCAGCCTTCTCGTTGTCCCTCGGCATCGCCTTGCTTCAATGGGGGGCAGATCATTCAGTGTTATTGCGCCCAAAATGTGGAACTCTCTCCCCCCATCACTCCGTTATGTTAACACTATCTCTGAATTCAAATCCATGCTCAAAACACACCTATTTTCTGAATGTTACAGTTCTTAGTGGGTTGTTTCACTTACTGTACTTGCGCTCTCATTTGTCTATTGTTGTTTGTCTGCTCTCTTTGTTAATTAGGCCCGAGCCGGTGATAGCCGGGAGGGCCTATTGTTTTTGCTCGGATTATTAGGCCCGAGCCGGTGATAGCCGGGAGGGCCTATTGTTTTTGCTCGAATTATTTTTTTTTTTTTTTTTATTTTTATTTTTCTGCAAAATGATCCTCAATTTGACCCAGTGAACATGCGAAAAGTCATTTTTATTTGGCCCAAAGTTCAAGATCGGCGAAAAATTTATGTATTTAAAGTCAGAAAAAATATGAAAAATGACTCAGTGGCGACCCTAGAAAAGTCAAAATACATTGGGCCTATGGAAAGTGAAAGTACATTTTTTCCAATGTAGAAATACAAAACTTGGTAGATCCATAGAACACCTCAGGGCAAACAGAAAAGTCTATGACAGCCACAGTCTAAACTCAACAGGAAGTCCGCCATGTGGGGTGAAAGTCGCGGCCACCTAAATCGCACCCCTTACGCCAAAAGATTCAACTCATTGTTTTTTTGTCTAAATGGCCCCAATTTTGGTGAGTATCATCTAGACACATGTGCCAACAAAAGCTGTCATTTTGTTTTTGATATCTTATCGGTGTGGGTGTGGCAAGCCTGTAACGAGGCGGCCATTTTTGTGGTAATAAATTATCCGTTAACTCTCAAACGCCTTCTCGGATCAAGTTGGACTCAAAAAGGCGTTTGTGCACATTCATGACCTGAATACAAAGATATGTAAATAAAAGGGTTAGCTTTAGAAATGGCCCTCTAGCGCCACCTACAAACTTATAATGGGACCCAAGAATTTAGTATGTCATAGAGACATAAAATTTGGCACACACATCACTTATGTCATGACGAACATAAAAGCTAATGACAACCACCCCCTATTTATAAATGTGTTGCCATAGCAACGCGCAAATATGTGGAAAAAGTCAATGGGAAGGGAAAATTTTAGTTTGTCCTAGGCAAATGAAACTTGGTACACACATCCAGCATGGGCTTATGAACATAAAAGCCAATGGGGACCACACCCTATCACACACGCGAAGGCGGCCATTTTGAATTGAAAATGTGAACCGGGTTAGAATACACCTCATTTTTAAAAATTGACAGAAAATAGCCGCTTCATTCAAGAAACACCAAACTTAGGCAAAATGAGCTAAACACTTGTGTACAAAATAGACAATGCCTTTTCTTGTTGTTTTTGCTCAATTTATATTTTTATTTAATTTTTATTTTTCTGCAAATTTTTCTGCAAAATTGTCCTTAATTTTTACCCAGTAAATGTGCGCAAAAGTTAATTTTATTGGCCACTAAACTTAAGCCTGGCAAAATATTGATGTATCTTAAATATTTGAAAAAATAATAAAAAGAAATGACTCTGTGGCGACCCCTGGGAAATGAAAATACATTCGGCCTATGGAAAGTGAAAGTAATTTTTTCCAACGTAGAAAAATGAAACTTGGTACATCCATAGGACACCTCAGGCCAAACAGAAAAGTCTATGACAGCCACAGCCTAAACTCAACAGGAAGTCCGCCAGGTGGGGTGGAACACGGACCACCTAAATTGCACCCTCGGGTCAAAAGATTAAACCCAATGTGTTTTCATCTAAATGGCCCCAATTTTGGTGAGTATCATCTAGACACATGTGCCAACCAAACTTGTCATTTTGTTTTTGATATCTTATCGGGTGTGGGTGTGGCAAACCTGTAACGAGGCAGCCGTTTTTGTGAAAATAAAATATACCTTAACTCTCAAATGCCTTCTCGGATCAAGTTGGACCCAAAAAGGCGTTTGTGCACATTCATGACCTGAACACAAAGATATGTAAATAAAAGGGTTTGCTTTAGAAATGGCCTCTAGCGCCACCTACAAACTTATAATGGGACCCAAGAATTTAGTATGTCATAGAGACATAAAATTTGGCACACACATCACTTATGTCATGACGAACATAAAAGCTAATGACAACCACCCCTATTTATAAATGTGTTGCCATAGCAACGCGCAAATATGTGGAAAAAGTCAATGGGAAGGGAAAATTTTAGTTTGTCCTAGGCAAATGAAACTTGGTACACACATCCAGCATGGGCTTATGAACATAAAAGCCAATGGGGACCACACCCTATCACACACGCGAAGGCGGCCATTTTGAATTGAAAATGTGAACCGGGTTAGAATACACCTCATTTTTAAAAATTGACAGAAAATAGCCGCTTCATTCAAGAAACACCAAACTTAGGCAAAATGAGCTAAACACTTGTGTGCAAAATAGACAATGCCTTTTCTTGTTGTTTTTGCTCAATTTATATTTTTATTTAATTTTTATTTTTCTGCAAATTTTTCTGCAAAATTGTCCTTAATTTTTACCCAGTAAATGTGCGCAAAAGTTAATTTTATTGGCCACTAAACTTAAGCCTGGCAAAATATTGATGTATCTTAAATATTTGAAAAAATAATAAAAAGAAATGACTCTGTCCCCCTGGGAAATGAAAATACATTCGGCCTATGGAAAGTGAAAGTAATTTTTTCCAACGTAGAAAAATGAAACTTGGTACATCCATAGGACACCTCAGGCCAAACAGAAAAGTCTATGACAGCCACAGCCTAAACTCAACAGGAAGTCCGCCAGGTGGGGTGGAACACGGGACCACCTAAATTGCACCTCGGGTCAAAAGATTAAACCCAATGTGTTTTTTTCTAAAAGGCCCCAAATTTGTTGAGTATTATCTAGACACAAGTGCCAACCAAAGTTGTCATTTTGTTTTTGATACATTTACGGCTGTGGTCGTAATGAGCCTGTGAAGAGGCAGCCATTACTTTGGGAAATAAATGCCATTTACAAAATGCCAGGATCCTTCCTTTAAAGGACGCTCCTCCAGAGCCAAGACTAGAGCCTTGGAAAGCTCTTCAGAATCTTTTGGAACTCCTAAACTTGTTTTTTTAGACAAGTAATATTTACATTTTTACTTTTTAACAGGCGGGTGCAGCGATTTCTGAGCAAATCTCCAGTCAGTATTTTGTTTTTCTCGCCTTAGCCCAAACATAATCTATTATTTTTATAAGTTCAGACAGATCCCAGGAAAACCAGGGAATGTGGAGACCTTTAACTCTAAATACAAGGTGGTGTAGCAGGCCCCAGCAGTAGCACAGGCCCGAGATGATGAAGCAGGCTCCAGCCAGAAAAAGATTCAAGCAGAGGCACAGGCCCGGTTATTTGACATTACTGTGAAGTTTACGCTTTAAAGCACGAAATGCATTCCTCCGAATACATGTGTCCTCGCGGTCGCAAGGGTGGCGAGGGCCTTTATCGCCGCTTGCGGCTTTAATTTTTTTATTTTTTTTTCTGCAAAATGATCCTTAATTTGACCCAGTGAACATGCACAAAAAGTCATTTTTATTGGGCCCAAAGTTCAAGGTCGGCGAAAAATTTATGTATTTGAAGTCCCCGAAAAAAAAATATGAAAAATGACTCAGTGGCGACCCCTAGAAAAGTCAAAATACATTGGGCCTATGAAAAGTGAAAGTACATTTTTTCCAATGTAGAAATACAAAACTTGGTACATCCATAGGACACCTCAGGGCAAACAGAAAAGTCTATGACAGCCACAGCGTAAACTCAACAGGAAGTCCGCCATGTGGGGTGAAAGGCGCGACCACCTAAATTGCACCCCTTACGCCAAAAGATTCAACTCATTGTGTTTTTGTCTAAATGGCCCCAATTTTGGTGAGTATCATCTAGACACATGTGCCAACAAAAGCTGTCATTTTGTTTTTGATATCTTATCGGGTGTGGGTGTGGCAAGCCTGTAACGAGGCGGCCATTTTTGTGGTAATAAATTATCCGTTAACTCTCAAACGCCTTCTCGGATCAAGTTAGACCCAAAAAAGGCGTTTGTGCACATTCATGACCTGAACACAAAGATATGTAAATAAAAGGGTTTGCTTTAGAAATGGCCCTCTAGCGCCCCCTACAAACTTATAATGGGACCCAAGAAGTTAGTTTGTCATAGAGACATAAAATTTGGTACACACATCTCTTATGTCATGACGAACATAAAAGCCAATGACAACCACCCCCTATTTATAAATGTGTTGCCATAGCAACGGCGCAAATATGTGGAAAAAGTCAATGGGAAGGGAAAATTTTAGTTTGTCCTAGGCAAATGAAACTTGGTACACACATCCAGCATGGGCTTATGAACATAAAAGCCAATGGGGACCACACCCTATCACACACGAGAAGGCGGCCATTTTTAATTACAAATGTGAACCGCCTTAGAATACGCCTCACTTTTAAAAATTGACAGAAAATAGCTGCTTCATTCCACAAACACCAAACTTAGGCAAAATGAGCTAAACACTTGTGTGCAAAATAGACAGCGCCTTTTCTTGTTGTTTTTGCTCAATTTATATTTTTATTTAATTTTTATTTTTCTGCAAATTTTTCTGCAAAATTATCCTTAATTTTGACCCAGTAAATGTGCGCAAAAAGTAAATTTTATTGGCCACTAAACTTAAGCCTGGCGAAATATTGATGTATCTTAAGTATTTGAAAAAATAATAAAAAGAAATGACTCAGTGGCGACCCCTGGAAAATGAAAATACATTCAGCCTATAGAAAGTGAAAGTATTTTTTTCCAACGTAGAAAAATGAAACTTGGTACATCCATAGGACACCTCAGGGCAAACAGAAAAGTCTATGACAGCCACAGCCTAAACTCAACAGGAAGTCCGCCAGGTGGGGTGGAACACGGGACCACCTAAATCGCACCCCTCGGGTCAAAAGATTAAACCCAATGTGTTTTTTTCTAAAAGGCCCCAAATTTGTTGAGTATCATCTAGACACGAGTGCCAACCAAAGTTGTCATTTTGTTTTTTGATACATTTGTGGCTGTGGTCGTAATGAGCCTGTGAAGAGGCAGCCATTACTTTGGGAAATAAATGCCATTTACAAAATGCCAGGATGCTTCCTTTAAAGGACGCTCCTCCAGAGCCAAGACTAGAGCCTTGGAAAGCTCTTCAGAATCTTTTGGAACTTGTAAACTTGTTTTTTTAGACAACTAATATTTACATTTTTACTTTTCAACAGGCGGGTGCAGCGATTTCTGAGCAAATCTCCAGTCAGTATTTAGTTTTTCTCGCCTCAGCCCAAACATAATCTATTATTTTTATAAGTTCAGACAGATCCCAGGAAAACCAGGGAATGTGGAGACCTTTAACTCTAAATACAAGGTGGTGTAGCAGGCCCCAGCAGTAGCACAGGCCCGAGGTGATGAAGCAGGCTCCAGCCAGAAGAAGATTCAAGCAGAGGCACAGGCCCAGTTATTTGACATTATCGTGAAGTTTATGCTTTAAAGCACGAAATGCATTCCTCCGTGTACATGTGTCCCCGCGGTCGCAAGGGAGGCGAGGGCCTTTATCGCCGCTTGCGGCTTTAATTGTTCTTATTGTTGTTTGTTTATTGTAAAGCGTCCTTGAGCTCTGGAAAGGTGCTATATAAATAAAACTTAATAATAATAATAATAATAATAATAATAATAATAATAATATTATAATATTCATCCAATTCTCCTTGGATGGATTCTACTCAAACGTTGTATAAACATTTATTAAAGTACGTTTTAAATATGGAATCTCAGACCCTTCTTTTGTTTTTGACACATTTACGAGCAGTACCTTCAGGGTCAAGCACAGACAGTTTCTCCAAGAGGTCGTTCCTTGGCAGCTGCTCCAACACTCTTTTGATGACGGTGATGGTGTGGTGGCCGTAGGCTTCCATCATGGTCGTTAGGATCTGTGGCCTGACGTCGGTCTCCAGCTTGTGTTTTGAAATGAGCTTAAACTCACTTAGCAGAGCCTCGTCCCTCATGAAAAACCTGAACCTATCAAAGTCATCTTTTGACAAACTGTCCAAAGTGTCGAGGAGCAGCTTGAGTAAAGTTGGTTCAGGTGGTGCCATGTCTCAGAAGTTCTGCTAAAATAAAGATCAGTTAGTGTTCTTCTGAATCCAGTCCTGCCCTGAAAACACAAAACCTAAAGCCGTCTCTAATGGAGCGCCCAGCCACCTGTATCCGGGATCTTGTTCTTTTGGTCATGACCCAAAGCTCTTGATTATAGGTGAGAGTAGGAACATAGATTGATCGGTAATTTAAGAGCTCTTACAGCTCCTTCTTTACCACAACAGACCACATCACTGCAGAAGCTGCCCCGATCCATCCGTCAAACTCACGCTCCCTCCTCCCCTCACTCGTGACCCCTAAGGTACTTAAACTCCTCCACTTGAGGCAGGAGCTCTCCACCAACCTGAAGGGGACAAGCCACCCTTTTCACTGAGAACCATGGTCTCGGACTTGGAGGTGCTGATCCTCATCCCAGCCGCAAACCCCCAGACGCAGGGAGGCTGGGAAAGTCTATGCCACAGTAGAAATAAACCCGCCGTGACACACTGGGGTTTATTTGTTAAAATGTAAACTTTGATAAAAACAAACTGAAGCTGAAGAGTCTGGCTGAGCTCAACATTAACACAGAGTTAATTCTGTGGCTCAGTTCCTTTCTCGTCCACAGAGCGTCTGCGTCAGAGGAACACATCGGAGGAGGTCACTCAGCACGGGTCCCTCCCTCCCAGGAGTTCTTCAAGGCTTTTATAATAATATAAGAATTTTATTAATAGTTCGGTTTAGACCTGCTTTAGTTCTTGTTTAGACAGGACTAAACCAGGTCTAAACAGGACTAAACCAGGTGTAAACCAGGTCTGAACCATCTCTAAACCAGAACTAAACCAGGTCTAAACCAGGTCTAAACCAGGCCTAAACCAGGTCTAAACCAAGACTAAACCAGGACTAAACCAGGACTAAAAATTACCTTTTTTCTTGCTTCTGTTTTCACTGAAAGTAAAATCCTTTTAAAGTCTTGCTCAGTTGTTTTTCTGGATTCTTTAGACTCGTCTGAGACAGAACCAGAAAGTGGCTCATCCAGTTTTTTGAGACACTCCCTGAGCTTCATCTGTGGCTCACCTCTGTGAGATCTGAGGTAGACTGTAAGTGACACAAGGAACATGTGAACTGAGTAGTGCGGGAATCGAACCGCCAACCTTCTGCCATATATTTGGGTTGTGTTCTGGATAAATATCTGTTCTAACAGATGAGATCCTGCAGCTCACACTTAAAGACTCGGCACAAGGGGTTAGTTTTCCGGTTTTATAAAGAACCAGTCCAAATGAATTTAGGATTATTTTAAGGATTTTCAGATATTTAAAAAAAGTTCCATGGTTTTGCTTTAATGAATTATCGGACTGTCGTGGTGAAGAAAGAGCTGTTAGGACTGTTAGGCACTCGGGGCATATATATATATATATATATATATATGCCCCGAGTGCTCCGATGACCACGGGCACCACTGTCACCTTCACATTCCAAGTCTTTTCTAGCTCTTCTCTGAGCCCTTGGTATTTCTCTAGTTTCTCATGTTCCTTTTTCCTGATGTTGCAATCACTTGGTATTGCCACATCAACCACAACGGCTTTCCTCTGCTGTTTGTCCACCACCACGATGTCTGGTTGGTTCTCCAGTACCATTCTGTCAGTCTGAATCTGGAAGTCCCACAGGATCTTGGCTCGGTCATTCTCTACCACCTTTGGAGGTGTTTCCTACTTTGACCTCGGGGTTTCCAGTCCGTACTCCGTGCAGATGTTCCTGTACACTATGCCAGCCACTTGGTTATGGCGTTCCATGTATGCTTTCCCTGCCAGCATCTTACACCCTGCAGTTAAGTGTTGGATTGTCTCAGGGGCCTGTTTGCACAGCCTACACCTTGGGTCTTGTCTGGTGTGGTAGATCTGGGCCTCTATTGCTCTGGTGCTCAGGGCTTGTTCCTGTGCAGCCATGATGAGTGCCTCTGTGTTGTCCTTCAGTCCGGCCGAGGCCATTGTAGGATTTCTTGATATCAGCCACTTCAGTTATGTTCCGGTGGTACATCCCATGTAGGGGTTTGTCCTCCCATGATGGTCCCTCCTCCAGCTCCTCTTCCTCTGTTCCCCATTGCCTGAGACATTCACTGAGCACGTCATCTGTCGGGGCCTTATCTTTGATGTACTTGTGGATCTTGGATGTTTCATCCTGGATAGTGGCTCTCACACTCACTAGTCCACGGCCGCCTTCCTTACGGCTAGTGTACAGTCTCAGGGTGCTGGATTTGGGATGGAACCCTCCATGCATGGTGAGGAGCTTTTGTGTCTTAACGTCTGTGGTCTGTATCTCTTCCTTTGGCCACCTTATTATTCCTGCAGGGTATCTGATCACTGGCAGGGCGTAGCCGTTTATTGCCCGTGCCTTGTTCTTGCCATTGAGCTGACTTCTTAGGACTTGCCTTACTCGTTGGAGGTATTTGGCAGTTGCTGTTTTCCTTGTTACCTCTTCAAGGTTGCCATTTGCCTGTGGTATTCCAAGGTACTTGTAACCATCCTCAATGTCTGCTATTGTTCCTTCTGGTAGTGAGACCCCTTCTGTGTGGACTACCTTCCCTCTCTTTGTCACCATTCGACTACACTTCTCAAGCCCGAATGACATCCCAGTGTCAGAGCTGTAGATCCTGGTGGTGTGGATCAGTGAGTCAATGTCCCGCTCGCTCTTAGCGTATAGCTTGATGTCATCCATGTAGAGGAGGTGACTGATGGTGGCCCCATTCCTGAGTCCGTATCCATAGCCAGTCTTGTTGATTATTTGGCTGAGGGGGTTCAGACCTGTGCAGAACAGCAGTGGGGACAGAGCATCTCCTTGGTATATGCCACATTTGATGGATACTTGTGCAAGTGACTTGCCATTGGCCTCAAGGGTGGTTTTCCATAGCCTCATCGAGTTTGCAATGAAGTTTCTTAGAGTCCTGTTGATGTTGTACATCTCCAAGCATTCAGTGATCCATGTGTGTGGCATTGAGTCATATGCTTTCTTGTAATCAATCCAGGCAGTGCACAGGTTGGTGTGTCGGGTTCTGCAGTCTTGGGTGAATGTTCTGTCAACCAGGAGTTGGTGTTTGGCTCCTCTGGTTTCTTTGCCGATGCCGTTCTGTGCTTTGCTCATGTATTGATCCATGTGCCCACTTATCTTAGCCGCGATGATGCCTGACATGAGCTTCCATGTTGTGGAGAGACAGGTTATTGGCCGATAGTTGGATGGGACTGTATCCTTTGTGGGATCCTTCAGGATCAGGATTGTACGCCCTTCGGTAAGCCATTCAGGGTGCGTCCCATCCCTTAGCAGCTGATTCATTTGTGCTGCAAGGTGCTCGTGGAGTGCAGTGAACTTCTTTAGCCAGTAGGTGTGGATCCTGTCAGGGCCCGGTGCTGTCCAGTTTTTTATACCTAAGACTCTTTCTTGGACGTCTGCCGCTGTGATGGTAACTGGATTCTGTTCAGGGAGGTCTCTGTGGTCCTCTCTCAGAGCCACCAGCCACTGTGCACTGCTGTTGTGGGAGGCCTCTCTCTCCCATATATTTTTCCAGTATTGTTCAGGGTCGGCTCTGCTGTTATTATTACCCTGCCACTGAGCGTACACTTTCGTTGAGTTGCGAACAGCCGGTTTATTCTTCTGGCTTCATTCTCTCTTGTGTACCTCTTTAGGCGGCTGGCCAAGGCTTGGAGCCTTTGTTTGGCAGTTTCAAGTGCTTCAGGTATTGGCATCTGGTTGTACCTATTAGGTACTTGTTTTCTCATGGCACCTTTCTTGGCCTCTGACAGTTGGCTCACTTCTCTCCGTGCCTTCTTGATTTTAGCCTCCAGTCTTTGTTTTCCATGGTGGTTGCTCTTATAGCCAAGCCTCTCGAGGATCACTGCTGCTGAGGTGTGTATCAGCTCATTGGTTTCAGTGATGGTTGTGGTAGGGATCACACTCAATGCTGCATTTACATCTTCTAGGAGACTTTCTGATGGTACTTCACTTAGCCGTTGTAGTTGGCGTCGGGGTTGCCTTTCATTCATTCTTGTCATGATCTTGTCTTTCAGGTCAGTCGCTGCCTCCTTCAACGTTATTGCACTTGTTGGGGCTTCGTACCCAATCTCTGGTTGGGGAGTCCCCGTTGGCTCCCCTCTGACCTCTCGTCCTGGCTCCCCCTTGTGATAATGTGATAAGTTCTGATAGCAGTTGCCGCTTGTGGATGTTGGAACACTGAGCTACTAGTTGCTTCAACGTAAGCGTGCACTGTGGGTTTCGAAGTAACCATTTATTTACATTTACATTTATTAATTTAGCTGACGCTTTTATCCATTGTTCTACAGTAATTACCAGTGTTACAGCCACTGGAGGCAAGGTGGGTTAAGTGTCTTGCCCAAGGACACAATGACAGTATGAACTGTGGGGAGAGTGGGAATCGAACCGCCTACCTTCCAGTTGAAAGATGACTGCTCTACCCACTGAGCTACTGCTGCCCTTTATTTATCCCACATCCTCTTCATATATATATATAAGGTCTGGGAGTCGATTAAAAAGAATTACACCTAATTAAATTAAACAACACAAAGTTTTTAATGACACAACTTTTTAATGACATTTGAACTGTAAACAGACTCTCTACAGAACCACAGAGTAGCTGTTCCCATCAAATAAAATGTGTGCAGCAACATTATAAACAAAGTGACAGTTGAATATTAAAACCATCAAGGTCATCAAAAAGTCTAGATCAGTTTAGAACTTAAGCCAATTGGCCAAAATAAATAATTTATTTATGCACCAACAATATATTTAAAAAAAATAATGTTTAAGTGCCAGTTGAATTTCAAAAAGGAACATAAGTCTTTGCAATATGAATAACAAAAGGAGAATGTTTTGTTTTTTTTTCATCGAAAGATTTTGCCTACTCTTTTACATTAAGCCAGCAACTTAGACAGACCAGTCGGTTTACATTATCAGGGGACAAAGCAGCTCTCTTTTTTCTGGACAATGTGGCCTGAGAGTGAGAACAACCTCTCACAAGGCACTGTGGTTGCAGGTGTTGACAGGTACTTGCGTGCAATGCCAGCCAGCAGGACATGTGCTCCTTCTCTCATTGACCACCACTGCAGTGGACACTGGTCCATGTCAATTTTGGGTTCTGATTTGTAGCGGTCCAGGGAGTTGTCTATGGACTCTTCATCTTCTGAATCAGATGAACAAAGCAAGAAGACTGACATCCTGCTCTTCTTCGGTGGCTGTTTTCCTGTTGTATCTGCAGATGATTGTTGTCCCAGCCTCTCTTCCTTTACCAGGTTGCTTATTGATTTCCACACCTCGTTCCTTTCGTCTTTAGGAAGACACTTCAGGTCCTTAAACCTGGGGTCCAGGGCAGTAGCGATCTTCAGCCATGTGAGGTTGGTGCTCTCTCTCACACACACACACACACACACACACACACACACACACACACACACACACACACACACACACACACACACACACACACACACACACACACACACACACACACACACACACACACACGAGTAAAACAAACATAGCAGAGAGATACTAGCATGATATTAACTATCCTGCAAGGCTCAAGTAGTTCCTCCAGCTTTTGCAGTTTAGCGAGCTCTTGTGCAGTGAACATGACAATTTTGCTGTTTTGCTGAGCCAAAGTGGTGGACAGTGACGAGTGGTTTCTCTGGATCCGCTTGACCATCTCTAGAGTAGAATTCCATCTGGTCGCTACGTCCTGTACAAGTGTTTCTTGCTTCTGTCCAAGTGCAACTTGCTGTTCTGCTAATTCCTGAGCATTTGATGGACTGTGCTTAAAGTGCCCAACAATCTTGCGACATTTGGCCAGAAGACTGTCGAATCCACAGTTGCGAAGAGAAAACGTGATTGTTCTTTGCACACTGTGGGACGTGCAGGGCAGGTGCTCAAATGGTAGTAGTCCCGCTGCTGCCGTCATGTTCCGAGCACTGTCCGTCCCCAGTGTTGTTAACTTTTGCTCCACTTTCCATTCTTTGGCGACTTCCAAAAAATGTTCAGCGCATGCCTCTGCAAAGTGGCGTTCTGTGGTCTGACTCACAGTAAGGGCAAACAAACGCAATCGCCACTCTTCATCTATGAAGTGCGCTGTGACACCCAAGTAGTTGTCATTGCTCACCGATGTCCAGTGATCTCCTGTGAGAGCGACATATTTTGCTTTTTCTAGATTGTCCATTCTTCGCGCCCTCTCGCTGTCATACAAACTGTGTATTCTCGCCATAATCGTTCTTCTCGAGGGTAGATTGTAAGACGTGTCTCCCGATGCAATTTGCATGATTTCTCTCAGTCCCTCGTCTTCCACAGTGCTAACTGGGCGGCAGTTTCTAGCTATCCATTTAGCTAAAGCATCGGTTAATTGATCAGTTACAGGTTTGGTCAATGGCCTGCCACGATTACTGTAGCACTCTAGTAACGTGGATTGGCGAGGTGCTCCTGTAGCCTCGCTAGTTATGTTGCTAGCACCTGGGTGCTTTGCTTTTAACTGGTAGATTAAAGACGAATTGCTTCTATAATATTTGAATTCAGCTTTGCAAATCGTAAACACCATCTTTCTTTTATCAAACAGGCCATCAGGCAACTTTTTAAATGTAAACATTCCTCCTAAAACTCCATCCTTGTTCATCTCCATCATGACAGGGTGACTGTTCGGCACATTAAAAAAAAAAAAAAAAAAGTGCTGCGTCAATGGCGTTATTTTTTTTTTAACGCGTTAAACATCTAAAATTAATCGCAAAGATTAACGCGTTAATTCCCCCATCCCTACCCAGGGTCGGCCTCCCCCCTCTCCTCCTCACTCAGCGCCCTCTCGTCTGCCACGCCCCCTTCCACCTCGCTCTGGTCTCCATGGCAACGGCAATAGTGCATTTTTCCTGGAGAAATACATTACATTCATATTAATGTCAATTTTTGTACAAGTTCCAATTACAATTTACAAATTTCTCTTTGGTCTCCAGTAGATAAAGTTTAAAATAAACATTTGTTTGGATTTGTTCATCTTCTGTGTTGCTGCGGTTTGTCTGCAGCTTCTTTCAGCTGAAAAGTAGCAGGGGTGTGGGGGAGGGCAGAAGTTTGAGGAGCACTGGTGTCGAGCAGAGAAAGGCTCCAGGACACATTTATAAAAATACAAATGTTAGTGTTTGAAGTACATGTGTGCACTTCTTTTAAAATCTTTTCTCTGCTTCTCTTTCTCAAACTGGCTTCTCCTTTTTCTCTGTTGCACAGGAAGCCTAGAAAAATATCTTCTTAAAGCTACCTTTCTTTCTAGTGTTGTTGAAATCCACTGCTTTCACCTCAGTCTTCAAACTTTTTCTAAACGCAAAACCATTAAACCTTTGTTCTGATTTACATTTTTAGACACATTCAACAATGGCCCATTCATACCACATTCATTCTCACACACACCGTTTATCTGTGGCGTATTAGGATGTGTGCTATCCAACTGAAGTAAATCATGTACTCTCTAGATCAGCTATGTCCAGACCATATACCTTTATCGTAATCGGTTATCTTCTCGCACATGATCCTTGTGGGAGTCAGATTCAAAGATTCCATAAAAACTTACAGAGCATAGGGTATCTATCAAGCTTACAATTTAGCAAGTCTACAATCTTTAGCACAGATCAACATCTAAACATCCAGTGAAGGTCTCACCAGTCAATTAAAGGGTCTTGACCAGAACACATACTTTTTGCTCGTCCCCTGGACGGTATCTCAGCGCATTGGCGATACTCTAAGTTTCAGTACAATAGGTACTAAACTACATGCAAATACACAAAGTTATGTAAATGACCCGCACCCAAGAAACAATTTAAGTAGGGGCATCCCAAACTTCTACTCCTGGAAGTTTTGTTTTAGCAAACCAAAAAAATGAACAGCTGTTTACCTGAATCAAAACTCCAATAGTCCAGACGTGTCTGTTCTGTCCTGTCTTCGTCTCTCTGCTCTTTTCTTAGACCAGATATCGTCACCGCGCTTCACGCACACAGAGTGGAGTTCTGGCCCGTACAGCTTTAACCAGCGCAACTTGGGACTTTTTTTGTGCATTTCTTTTGTGCATGTCAGTGTCCCACCCTTCAGACAAGAATCAGAGGGTTTTGAAAATCTGGGTCACGGAACCAAATGTTACAAGAATTCTTTAAGTCCTTATATTTATCCAGACAGACACGTAGACAGAGTATAATTAAAAAGCCATGGCCAGGTTTATTCTTGCAAGAAGAAGCACAGCAGACACGTGTATCAAGGGTACAGGGGAAGGTTTGTTTGGGGAACAAAGGAAAACATTTTATTACATTACCAGCGGAGGTCATGGTGGGGGGGGCGTATCGTACACACACACTCCCCAAGGACCCAGCTGCAGAGAGCAGGTCCCGTCTTGTCGAGTCCCAGAAGGATATGAATTGACCTGACCTGAAGAGAACTGTGAGCACCACTAACTATAAACTAAAATTATTATAACAATAGAGTCAGTGACACAGGCTCCATCTGTTTTTACTGTTGACCTCTCACTGCTCCAACAGTCACAAAAATTAATATAGGGATATTACAGAATGTTACTATGTCCCCTCTGTCTCCACTTTCACCAGAGACACTGCAGTGAAACCCCTCGACCCAAACCCAAACCCAAACCCAGGAAACAGAGGCTCGGTGAAGGTGGTGTTGAAGGTGTGGATGTGGAACAGTTTGTCAGAACGGACCTCATAAAAGGACAGAGACCCAGCCTCAGAGTCGAGCCACACAGCCACTCGACCTGAGAGGAGGATGAAGGGGGCGGCGAGTTGTTTCTTTTTTTTATCACAGTGGGCAGGTCTTAATGATGTTTCTTTCCCGTTGTGTAAATAAGAGTAGTGTCCTTTACTGATCCTCAGACTCCAGGACTGATCGTTAAATCCAAACCCACAGTCTTCTCTGTCTCCTCTTCGTCTGATTCCTCTGTAACTCACTGCTATATTAACCTCCCCCCCCATCTCGGTCCAGGCCACCTCCCAATAACAGCGTCCAGTCAGACCAGAGGAACACAGGACCTGGAGACCACTGTCAAATCTGTCCTGATGGTCAGGATACAACTGGTCCTGCGTCAAATATATCACTCTCTGGTTTTCTTCAGTCAGGCTGAGGTTTCTCTGAGCAGTGTTTGGATCCAGAGTGAGTTCACAGAAATCTGAGACACACAAACACAACACTCATGACTAATGTTAGATTAGTTCAAAGTAAAGATCTGTGTCTAACTCCAGTTAAAGCTGCTCTCTGTTTATCTCTGATGACAACACTTCGAACTCTACAATCATCACAAAAATCTCTTTATTTCTCTGTTCAGGCTCCACAGGAAGCATTTTAAGCACTTGTCCCTCGGGCCAGCAGCAGACATGTTTGAGTGTCCGGACAGATCTACTGTTCATTTAAGTGCTTCATTTAAATGGGTCTAAAATAAGGATATTTCATTACTTTTATTGTCTTTTTAATCGGAAACCCGTGGAACATTGTCCTTCAGCCTTTAGCCTAATCACAGTCCTAGAAAAAGAACAAGTCTTCCGGATTAAATGTTTGCTCTTTTTTACAGCAATGCTTTTTGAAAACTCCACTGTTTAATAGGAACTTCATTTTATAGAACTTGCAGTTGTTGGATTACTTAAACAATAACAGTTCTATAAAATGAAAATCTGGTTGTTCTCCAGGTGAGAATGTCTGTAAACCTTTCACCAGGAGCTTGGTTACTGCTCGTGACACTTGATCACCTTCTCCTCCTTTGTTTTCCTCCAGAACAGCGAGCGTCAGAGGAGTTTCCTCACTTAAGGTCGAGCAGCTGCTGACTGAGCACTAATGCCTTCATCCTGTCCCATTGGGGCAACTACAGACTGTGCACTTGCCCCGGGTTTGGAGTTTAATTGCCCCGAGCACAGGACTCCGTTAATGTGGAGCCCTGTCTGTTCTTGTGTGTCTCCAGCAGAACTGAGTCATGACATCACTTCCTGTTTATCAGAAACTGAATAAATGATAAAAATGAGACTTACACTTCCTCAGACCTGGCCTCATCCATCGGACTCCAGCCGGCTCCAGCCTGAAACACATTAACACTGTCAGTGTTACTCACAGACAAGTATAGTTTACTGTAGACCAGACCAGACCAGGACCTGGACCAGGACCAGACCAGACCAAGACTTGGACCAGACCAAGACCTAGACCAAGGCCTGGACCAAACCAAGACCTGGGCCTGGACAAGACCAAGACCAAAACCTGGCCCAGACCAGACCAAGACCTGGACCTGGACCAAACTAGACCCTTTTAGAACAAAGTACATTACTATGTCCCACAGAAGGACACACTGCTCTGCTGCAAAAGAGAGCCTTTGTGGCATATTTTATCTTTGGTAAACGTCAGATTCTAGAACTGGCATAACGGAATAGTTTACAGAAGATATTCTGAATATGATCTAATTGGTCAGAGAAAGCTGACTGCAAAGATATACCACTAATATTACTAGCTACAGAAAAAACATTATTTCATCCAGTCCTCACCCGAGAGACTCCAGTCCTCACCCGAGAGTCCAGTCCTCACCCGAGAGTGTCCAGTCCTCACCCGAGAGTGTCCAGTCCTCACCCGAGAGACTCCAGTCCTCACCCGAGAGAGTCCAGTCCTCACCCGAGAGAGTCCAGTCCTCACCCGAGAGAGTCCAGTCCTCACCCGAGAGAGTCCAGTCCTCACCCGAGAGAGTCCAGTCCTCACCCGAGAGAGTCCAGTCCTCACCCGAGAGAGTCCAGTCCTCACCCGAGAGTCCAGTCCTCACCTGAGAGTGTCCAGTCCTCACCCGAGAGACTCCAGTCCTCACCCTAGAGTCCAGTCCTCACCCGAGAGACTCCAGTCCTCACCCGAGAGTCCAGTCCTCACCCGAGAGAGTCCAGTCCTCACCCGAGAGTGTCCAGTCCTCACCCGAGAGTGTCCAGTCCTCACCCGAGAGAGTCCAGTCCTCACCCGAGAGTCCAGTCCTCACCCGAGAGTCCAGTCCTCACCCGAGAGTGTCCAGTCCTCACCCTAGAGTCCAGTCCTCACCCGAGAGACTCCAGTCCTCACCCGAGAGTCCAGTCCTCACCTGAGAGTGTCCAGTCCTCACCTGAGAGTGTCCAGGGGACAGTGGGGGTCGTCCTGTAGAGCGGTCAGGAGCTCTGCTGAGGGTCCTGGATGGTTGTAGCTCAGGTCCAGCTCTCTCAGATGGGAGGGGGTGGAGCTTAGAGCTGAGACTAGAGAAGCCCCGCCTTCCTCTGAGACCAGACATCCTGACAGCCTAAAGACACACACCATTACCCACTAATGTGGGACACAATGTAGACAGGAGCCCATCATGGGACCGGTCTCACCTGAGGGTCTCCAGTCTGCAGAGGGGACTCTTCAGTCCAGAACACAGCAGCTCCACTCCTGAGTCCTGGAGGTCATTGTTACCGAGATCCAGGAGTCTCAGACTAGAGGAGCTGAGGACTGAGGACAGAGGACCACAGCTGCTCTGGGACAGGTTACAGCAGGACAGACTGAAGAGGCAAGAGAATATTAATAATATAAGTCCACTTTAAACTTTATTTAAAGTCTTTTTTAAACTCACAGGGCTTTGTTGGAGGCTTTGACGACCGGCAGCAGCTTCAGGAGAGCTGTCTCTGAAGCATGGTATTTCTTCAGATCAAACTCCTCCAGGTCTGAGTCTGAGGACAGTAAGATAAAAGCCAGAGCCGACCAATCAGCAGGAGACAGTTTGTCTGCTTCCAGACGTCCTTCTCTCAGGTTCTGTTGGATCTGTTCCACCAGAGTCCGGTCGTTCAGTTCGTTCAGACAGTGGAACAGGTTCAGGCTTCTCTCTGACGACAGACCCTCATTGATCTTGTCCTTGATGTACTCTACTGTCTCCTGATTGGTCTGTGAGCTACTTCCTGTCTGAGACAGGAGACCTCGGAGAAGACTCTGATTGGTCGGCAGAGACAGACCCAGGAGAAATCGCAGGAACAGGTCCAGGTGTCCGTTTGGACTCTGTAAGGCCTGGTCTACAGCAGACCGGTAGAAGTCTGCCTCAGACTCAGGACTCTCAGAGGTTTGTTTGGTCAAGAGCAGATTGACCCCAGAGTTGAAGAAGGTGAGATGGACATGAAGAGCAGCCAGAAACTCTTGTACGCTCAGATGGATGAAGCAGTAGACCGTGTCCTGGTACAGGCCTGGCTCCTTTCTAAAGACCTGTGTGAACACTCCGGAGTACACTGAGGCCTCTGTGTCGTCCAGGCCACACTCGCTCAGGTCTGACTCGTAGAAGATCAGGTTTCCTTTCTGCAGCTGCTCAAAGGCCACTTTTCCCAGAGACTCCACCATCTTCCTGGTCTCTGGAGTCCAGTGAGGGTCTGACTCAGAACGTCCATCGTACTTGAGGTTCTTCACTTTGGCCTGGACCACCAGGAAGTGGATGTACATCTGGGTGAGGGTCTGGGGCAGCTGGTCTGTGGACCCAGTCTTCATCACATGGAGCAGGACTGTGGCAGTGATCCAGCAGAAGACCGGGATGTGGCACATGATGTGGAGACTGCGGGACGTCCTGATGTGGGAGATGACGGCTGTAGCCTGTTGCTCGTCTCTGAACCTCTTCCTGAAGTACTGCTCCTTCTGTGGGTCGGCGAACCCTCGCACCTCTGTCACCATGGAGACGCACCAAGCTGGGATCTGATTGGCCGCCGCGGGTCGTGTGGTTATCCAGAGGCGAGCGGAGGGAAGCAGGCTCCCCCTGATGAGGTTTACCAGCAGCACATCCACTGAGACGGACTCTGTGGCCTCAGTCAGGAACAGGGTTTTGGTGAAGTCCAGAGGAAGTCTGCACTCGTCCAGACCGTCAAAGATGAAGACCACCTGGAGCTGTTCAAAGCTACAGAGTCCTGCAGATTCACTGAAGAAGTGCTGCAGCAGTCCCACCAGGCTGAACTGTCTGTCTCTGAGCACATTCAGCTCTCTGAAAGTGAACGGGAACAGCAGCTGGACGTCCTGGTTGGTCCTGCCTTCAGCCCAGTCCAGACTGAACTTCTGAGTCAGCACTGTTTTCCCGATGCCAGCCACTCCCTTTGTCAGCACTGTTCTGATTGGTCCTTGTCTGTGGGCGGGGCCTTTAAAGATGTCTTCACATGTGATGGTGGTTTCTGGTGCGGCTGGTTTCCTGGAGGCGGTCTCGATGAGTCTGACCTCATGTTTCTGGTTGACCCCTGTGGCCCCTCCCTCTGTGATGTAGAGCTCTGTGTAGATCTGGTTCAGAGGGGTGGGGTTTCCTGCTTTAGAGATGCCCTCAAACACACAGCTAAACCTCTGCTGCAGATGACTCTTCAGTTTAGTCTGAAGTCCATGACACCTTTCTGAGAAAAAGCAGGAACCTCAGGAGAAGCAACTTAGCAGCAAAATCCCTACTGTCATTTCAACACAATTATCATCTGTTTCACGCAAAAGGAGATGCAACCATAATAATCCTCATGTTATCTCACTGTCCATAACTGCCTCTTCTACTTTCCGAATAGCCTTGTGGAACTGTCAGTCTGCTGTGAACAAAGCTGATTTCATTACAGCTTATGTTTAACATTCTGGTCTTTCAGTTGTAGCACTTACAGAAACATGGATCAAACCAGAGGACTCTGCCATAATCACACTTTCTCCCACAGTCCTCGCCTCACAGGAAGGGGTGGAGGGACCGGACTACTTATCCCTACTGACTGGAAGTTCAAACATCTAGCACCCTTGTGTGACAACAGCTCCTTCGAGTTCCATGCTGTTAACCTCACCCATCCTTCGAGGAGTTGGATGCGCTTTTTTTCATCCTTCCCTGAGGATAGTACTCCTCTGGTGGTATTAGGAAACTTCAACATCCACTTTGAAAAGCCACAGGCTGCTAACTTCAATAACCTGACTGCATCATTTGACCTCAAGCAGGTCTCCACATCAGCAACTCACAAGTCTGGAAACCAACTAGATCTTATCTACATAAGGTACTGCTCCACTCAGCATACTCAGGTCACTGCACACGTCTGATCATTTCTTGTTAACTCCTGACCTCGACCTAACTTCTCCAGACACTGCAATTCCTCTGCTGTCACTGCACCCCCCCTCTGAGGAGCTCTCTTTTTTAAGCCCGTACATCCTCGTCTGCCCCCTGGTTATCAGCATCGGGCCAGCCTCCGGTCAGCTGAGAGAAAATGGCGTTAGTCAAAAAAGCCTACTAACCTTTGTATTTACCAGTCTTCTTCTCCATTTTCTCCGCTGATGTCACCTCTGCAAGAACCTACCATTCTCCTACCATACTTCAACTATAACAGCTGATGATTTTGTTTGTTTTGTTGTTCTTTGTAAAGAAAACTACCACCATCAGCAGTCAGTTTTCTGCGCCAGCACCTGTTGAACTCGTCCACACCCCTGATATGTGTTTGCTCCCTTCTTTTTCTCCTCTAACTGAAGCAGACATTTCCAAGGTCATTAGTTCTAACCCTACCACCTGCCCACTGGATCCCATCCCCACACATCTCCTTCAGGCCATCTCTCCATCTGTTGTACCTGCTCTCACCCACATCATCAACTCATCTCTCTCCACTGGGTCATTCCCACAGCTTTCAAAGAGGCCCGCATCACACCACGACTGAAGAAACCCACTCTCAACCCTTCACTGTTAGAAAACTACAGACCGGTTTCTCTGTCAGTCAGAAGCATGGCTTTTCCTATCACTGCTGCAGATGACACTCAACTCCACTTGTCTTTTCAACCTGACGATCCGACGGTCTCTGCTCGTGTCTCGGCCTGAGTGACATCTCACTTTGGATGCAGGACCATCACCTGCAGCTGAACCTTGCAAAAACAGAACTGCTAGTGATTCCTGCCAAACCCAAAGATCCACCACAACCTCTCCATTCAACTAGGCTCATCAACCATTACACCGTCCAGCACTGCCAGAAACCTGGGAGTGGTCATTGATGATCAACTAAACTTCACAAGTCATGTTGCCAGCACCACCAGGTCCTGTAGATTCATCCTCTACAACATTAGGAAAATTAGACCTTTCCTATCAGAGCACTCTACGCAAATCCTAGTTCAGGCTCTTGTCTTGTCCAAACTGGATTATTGCAATGCTCTTCTGGCTGGACTCCTGCTGCACAACCAAACCTCTGCAGCTGATCCAGAATGCAGCAGCAAGAGTGGTCTTTAAAGAACCGAAGAGAGCGCATGTAACTCCTCTCTTCATTAGTTACACTCGCTCCTGTTGACGCCCGCATCAAGTTTAAAGCCATGCTCTTGACCTAAAAGACCACCACTGGCTCCGCCCCCTCATCTGACTGACAAACACTGAATTCTACTTCCTTTCTATTGATTCTTCTAATCCTTAGCTTTGTTACTGTGCTGGGTTTTAACTGACTAGTTTTTCGTGCACTTCTGCTTTTTGTTCCTTGTGTTGTTAAAATTGCTTCCATTGTTTTCCTCACTTGTAAGTCTCTTTGGATAAAAGCGTCTGCTAAATGACTAAATGTAAATGTCCTAAATACTTTAACCAAAATGTGTTTTGTTTGTGGTTGTATTTACCTCAGACTATGACTTCCATCATTAATTTATATATTTGTCTTTAACAAAAGCCCTTTAGCAGCAGACTGTAGCTGTGACAGAGCCTCTCTTTGAACTAATCTCCTCCTGATGGAGACTTGATCTAATGACGTGAGAGGAACCTGAACCAAAATGTGCCGAGCCTCTAACTGAGAACCTAAGACTAGGATCAGATCTTGGTTTCCTTGAGGTTCTGGTTGTAGTGAGTATATCTTCAGTGTGTCCTGCAGACTAGCAGCACTGGCTCTGAACCAGACTCAGACCTCCTCAGGGTTAGGGTCAGAGGTCAGGACTAGACCTGGAAAAACTTTAAAGAGAGGTCTTACTGCTCAGCAGATGCTCAGCCAGCGGCTTCAGCTTCATCCTCCTCAGGAAGTCCAGGGTGATCTTCAGAAAAGCCTCTCTGCTGCTCTGCTCCTCATCCTCCTCACTCTCTAAGGATTCTGGGTAATCTGAGCCCAGAACCCTGTGGAGCCTCTTCAGCTCGTCTTTGACAAAAGTCACAATGTTCTCCTCCAGACGCTGGAACAGAGACCACCACAGACACAGTCAGACCCTGAACTGGATTAAACAGAGGGCATTAGGAGCAGTTCATGTACAGACCATAAATATGTTGTCCATCTGAGTCTGAGACTGTTCAGCTCTGGGACGTCCTGGGCTCGGCTGGACTCTAGGGAAATAAATCACAAACAGTGGGAGCCCATCAGACTCAATGCACTATCTACTTTTTTGTTTCTATTCTTAAAAAACAAAAGCTTTAATGAAAAAACAAAAGTCTTAATTATTGTTACCATTTAGGTTCTAATGTGTCCTCTTCCAAAACATAATTTATTTTTATATATATATAAAAAACTGATCATCTTTGCGCATGCGCAGGTCGAGAATTCAACAAAGTCACTTGTGACCTCCCGGTGACCCACGTGGGGCTATTTAGTCACGTGATACCGAGAGCTCAGTCCCATAACCTTCTAAGCTCCAAAGTCGCAAAATTGCAACAAGCAACTAAACTGGAAAAAACAGCCGCTACTTCCGGTTTATGTGCTAAATTATGTTTCCACTCCCTTCCACCAGATGTCAGATACCCTGTACTTTGTTTCTAGTCCACTATTACCATGTGTTGCCATTAAAAAAATTTGTAGAAGAAGACTTCAAACTCGCGTCTCAGTGGGAGTGTCAAGACCGGCTCAGTAGAAGCTTCATTGTATACACACTAGGTGCTAAACGCAGAAATGACAAATAAAAAAAATACACCTGTGATGAAGCTTTGGCTTTAGTAATGGCTGCCTTTAGAGTCTTTTCAGCCGAGTGAAAGTGAGTATGAGCGAGAGTAAGAGTGTTTGTGTGACTTGGACAGCCGTGCTGCTGCTCGTGCCTCTCTCTGTAGCTACATAACGCACACGCTGTTTTTCACACATTTTCCACACATTTCCCTACAAACTATGCATTTCGATGGGCAAGAAAAGATAAAGCTACTGCAAACACCTACAGTACATGTGTATATTTCTCACATCTATTTACATACATTTTGCTAGTTATGGTATATTAGAAGTTGTAGCTATTTTTTATTTTGGTAATGTTGCTTTTACAAATTACTGTTATAAATAATTTAATTTCAGAAAAAGACCAAAAAGAGAGGATTCCGTGGGACTGACTGCCCTGGCGGTCATCTGGGATTCATAGAACCGTAGTTACATAAGTAACTCTTGTAGCACAGACTACCTCCAAAGGCACTCCATTGCTGCCCAGGAAGTGGTAATGCCCCTTGTAGAGTGACACCTCACTAATACCGGTAGTGGTTGGCCACAGGCATTGTATGCCTGGGTAATTGTACTCACCACTCATTGCGCCAGGTGCTGTTTAGACAGGGCCTGGCCCTTACGGGGACCAGCATAGCAAACAAACAGCCGGTTTGTTTTGCGCATTGCCGCGGTTGCATTTATATACACCTCTATTGCTCGGACGGGGCATAGATGCTCACACAATTCTCCAGTATCAAAGCGGGCCAGCTGTAGCGGCTGAATACCCGTTGTCCCGGATGCCACCTTGGGAACAAAAGAGACATCCGGCCAAAGAGTGACCCCTGACCTTTCTGGATTCCACCGACAGCAGGACTCATGCACAGACAGCGCCTGTAGTTCTCCAATACGTTTGGCAGAAACGATTGCTAATAAAAATGCAGTCTTCATAGACACCCATTTGATGCCTACCTCTGTCAGAGGTTCAAACGGCGGTGACTTCAGGGCATCCAGGACCATGGTCAAGTCCCATGAAGGTACCACTGACCGTGTAGGTGGGTGTAATCGCCGAGCGCCCTTCAAAGAAAAGGACACATGCCTATTACTTCCGACAGTCTTGCCATCGACTTCCACATGTCGACAGGAGATTGCTGCCACATATACCTTCAGGGTCGACGGTGACCGTCCCTGATTTAGGAGTCCTTGTAAAAACAATTGGATGGATGAAATGGGACAGTCTACTGGATCCTGTCCCTTGTCATGACACCACCTCTCAAACAATTTCCATCGATTGTCATACAACAATTGTGTGGAGAGTGCCCGAGCGTTTCTTATGGTATACTCCACCTCCCCGCCAAACT
Organism: Neodontobutis hainanensis; assembly: GCA_024349245.1. Taxonomy (NCBI): domain Eukaryota; kingdom Metazoa; phylum Chordata; class Actinopteri; order Gobiiformes; family Odontobutidae; genus Neodontobutis; species Neodontobutis hainanensis. Next base: position 18,614,646 of record JALDNG010000002.1, on the reverse strand, counting down.
CAGAGAAGCCCGATCCCGGCCCTGTAGCGGCCAGACCCACAGCTGGAGGCGATCGGGATTGGGATGTAATATTCGTCCCCCTATCTGTGACAAGAGATCTGTCCTTGAGGGGAGACGCATAGGGGAGCCGCAGCAGAGCCTGTGCAGCATTGGAAACCACGTCCTTGCCGGCCAGTAAGGGGCCACCAGGAGGAGTCTGTGTCCCTCCTGAAGGACTCTGCGGAGTGTGTGGTCTATTAGAGGGAACGGAGGAATCGCGTACAGGAGCACCTTCGGCCAGTCGTGCGCCAGCGCATCCAGGCCCAATGGACTGGTGTTGTCCACCAGAGAAAACCATAGGGGACAATGGGTGGCTTCCCTTGAAGCAAACAGGTCCACTGTTGCTCTGCCAAAAGTCCCCCAGATGCGCTCCACCACCTCTGGGTGAAGCTTCCACTCCCCCGGTAACACCTTCTGCCGAGACAGGTAGTCTGCCACTTGGTTCAGCACCCCGGGAACATGGGCTGCTCTCAGGCTGGCAAAATGGAGTGTCGCCCACGTCAAGAGCCGTTGAGTCTCTTGTGCAAGTCTCTCCGAGTGTACTCCACCGATGTGGTTCACATGGTAGACCACCGACATGTTGTCGGAACGAATTAGAACATGCCTACCTCGCAGATTTTGGAGGAAATGGCGCAGGGCCAGAAGTACGGCAATTAATTCCAGAACATTTATGTGTTCCGTGTACAGATGTCTGGGCTACTCTCCCTGGACCATGCGGCCCTGCCACATTGCACCCCAACCTGTGGCGGAGGCATCCGTAAATACAACCTCTCTCCACACTGGTAGAGAGCCCAAGGGAACGCCTTGTGTAATCCAACCCCTGTCTCTCCACCTGAGACAGGAAGTTGAGAACCCGGGGTAACACGCGTATCCTCCTGCACCTGTGCACATACCGTGTCGGATCCAAGTGTAGGCCGTTCAGCCACCTCTGTATCGGGCGCAATGAGAGCAGCCCTAGAGGTACCACACTGGAAGCAGCTGTCAACATGCCTAGAAGGCGAAGATATAAGACAAACGACAGTGCCCTGCCACCCCGAAAAGCAGAAAGCATTGTTACAATGCTGTTGACCCGCTGGGTAGAAGGACAAGCTTTCATAGTGATTGTGTTCAGACTCACCCCAAGAAAGACTGTATGCTGTGCCGGAACCAACTTGCTCTTTTTGCAGTTCACTCTCAGGCCCAAGCGCTCTATATGCTTGAGAACAGTCATTGTGTCTCGAATGATCTCTTTGCGGGTTGGTGCACATATCAGCCAGTCGTCGATGTATGGAAGGATCTTGATACCTCGCGCCTGCAGAGGAGACAGTGCTGCTGCCACGACTCGAGTAAATACCCTGGGAGACAGGGACAACCCGAAAGGAAGGACCTGGAACTGAAAATGATTCTCTTGAAAAGCAAATCGCAGGAATCTCCAGTGGTGTTCTGCAATCGGGACGTGAAAGTACACGTCCTTCAGGTCGATTGTAGTAAATCATTCGCCCTGGGAGAGCGCCTGGAGCATTTCTCCAGTGCGTAACATGCGGAATGGTATTGTCCGTAAAAACACATTCAGACCTCGTAGGTCGAGGACAGGACGTAGGTCGCCTGTCTTTTTGGGCACTAGAAAATATTTTGAATAAAACCCCCCCGGATCCAGCCAGGGGTCTACAGGAATTATCGCCCCCTTGGGCCAGCAGGGTGGAGATCTCCTTGTTGAGCCTATTGGCTCAGGTCTCGAATGACAAGTCATCCTGCCTTGGCCAAAAACTGGGGGCCGGCGTCGAAATTGTAGTCGATATAGGTGGTCACCACACAAATGTCGGGGCTGTGAGTGGCCCAGGAAGAGAGCTGCTCCAGGGTAAAACGACCGACCAAAACATACTTATTTCACCAAACGTATGGAGACTGATTGATCATAGGGTTAGGTTTACACTGGCTGTAGCTGGAGGTTACACACACTCACACTGGTCTGTAGCTGGAGGTTACACACACTCACACTGGTCTGTAGCTGGAGGTTACACACACTCACACTGGTCTGTAGCTGGAGGTACACACTCAACCGCTCATTATTATTACATCTGCCTATTTTCAGTAGTATTTAGTAGGGATGGGCATTCGATTAAATTTTCTTAGTCGAACATCGGGAGAATTAACGATCGACTATTAATCATAAATATTTTTATAGCTAATATAATTATTAAATTTTTATAATTCAAAAATGCAATGAATACAAAAACAAAGCGTGTTTTTCCTCGGTGAGACCTTTATTACAAGATCAACTTGTGGCAGACAGTTACGTTCAGGCAAACCAAACATATATGCGCGTGCATATGCGGGGCATTCTTAAACAGAGACCTCATTCGTTCCAAAATAATAATAATAAAAGTATCATGTTAAACAATAACTTTAAAAAAAAAACATAATACTTAGATCTGACAGGTTTTGTCAAAATGGAACTCAAAACTTTCCAAGCCAGAAAAAAAAGATATTAGCCTTCCTAACAATTACGCTAACTTAACAAATTATGCTACTTAAACCTCGTGAAAACTAACTAACTTTAGTAACTAGCATACAACTTCTGCACGTTCTTCGTAGTGAGTTTCTCCCAATCTGGTGATGGTACGTCGTGATGGAATTTGATTTGCTGGTTCCAATAAATGTATTAGTTCTTGAAAACCATTGCCCTCAACAATACTTAAGGGCAGAATATCCATCTCAATGAACGTGCAGATCCCTTGGGTAATTTTCTCTGCTCGTTGTGCATCACAGCTCCGAGTCCGTGCCAACGCCGACTTGATGCTAGGTTGAGACTGAGAGCAGGATGCTCCGCCACCGACATTAACAAGTGACGGATGCACTTTGTTTAAGTGGTACATCATTTGAGTCGTGGCCGTGTTGAACTTATACACGGCATCGCAATGTTTGCAGTGAACTGTTTTGTTTTTTAAATCAAAATGGTCCCACGCCACACTTCGCCGTGACCTCTTCATGATTATTCTTTTGAAATCAAAACGGAAGATCACAGATAACCGTGTAGGGTGTCAAATATTGCCCCCTGGTGGTAAAATATTTAATTGCTGCCACACAGTGAAATTAAGATTAATTGATAACAAATTAACGTGATCGAAGAAATTCTTAACGATCAATTATCGATCGTCGATTAATCATGCCCATCCCTAGTATTTAGCACCTTTTCTCCCTTCTACCTCCTCCTCGGGTGGACGCAAACCTCTGATCTGCTGGTGATGTGTACTGCCCCCCCCTAACTCTGCTCCAGTGTGAGGACCCCCATCTTTCATCCACCTTTCACACACACACACACACACACACACACACACACACACACACACACACACACACACACACACACACACACACACACACACACACACACACACACACACACACACACACACACACACACACACTTTTTGTGAATATGTTTGTGTATTTTTAAAAAATTGTCCTGGACAAATTCTTGTGAATAAATGTCTTCTTTTCCATGTTTGATTAGGGCCTGAACCACATTTTATGCTTATTCATTTATTTCATTCAAAGACGTTTGGCTCTAATCTGACCTTTCACTGACACGTTGTTGAAATTAATAAATTAAGCTTTTTGTATTTTTCTCTGATACTCCTCCACCTCACCTGTCGACTGTTCAGGTGAGCAGAGATTAAAACTCAAAGAGAACTTTAAAGAGTCTTACTGTGAGTCTGGTCCTGGTTCTTTGAAGTCTGGAGTAGGACCTATAGACCGGTCACTCTTCATGGACAGATGTGAGAGTCCAGACTCTGACCTGGAGAACACACCAGAATCACACAAACATTTACTCTCATTAAGATAATATCTGTTGTTGGCAGTGAGCAGTAGTTTAATTTTCATCTTGAAGCCACAGACACTTCCTGTTCTTCACATGAGTTAGGTCTTCAGTCGGCTTCAATGACCAGAGTCAATGTTTACAGATGCTACATTTACTGCTACATCAGCTCAAAGCTCAAATCAAAGAAAGAATATGTTTCAAAACAGGTTTTATTTAAACTAAGATTGGAGCTAAAGCCAGTTTAAGCACGTTTAAAGACTTTAATAAGATAGACCTGAACCTGACTGAGTCTTACTGTGAGTCTGGTCCTGGTTCTTTGAAGTCTGGAGTAGGACCTATAGACCGGTCACTCTTCATGGACAGATGTGAGAGTCCAGACTCTGACCTGGAGAACAGCACCAAAGAAACAGACTGAAGTTTGTAAAAATAAAGAGAATGTGCATGAGTCTGAGACAGAACACTTACTGTGGATCAGTGCTGCCCCCTGGAGGCTCCTCCTTCAAACTCATCCTGGAACCTGGGGATAGACTAACACCACATGATGACACTGTTGGTGGTCAGTAATGTCACAGAACACTGTCACAGCAGCTGTCCTTTAAAACACTCTTTACTTTTAAAGTCCAACACTCACTAAAGTGTTTTCTGGAGTCTTTAGAGTCGTCTGAGACACAGACACAGAATGTGGCTCATCCAGTTTTTATGAGGCACTCCCTGAGCTTCATCTGTGGCTCACCTCTGTGAGATCTGAGGAGTATTAACTCTATAGATCAACACTGACACCGAGTTAATCAGAGTCTTTGAGGAGTGCATTTGTGTTTGAGACGATTAAGGGACTAAACCCTTAATAAACCAGGACTAAACCAGGTCTAAACCAGATTAAAACATGTTAAAGACACTTGTGTTGTTTACCTCACAGTCTGAGCCTCTTCTGTCATTTTGTCAAAAACTAAGGAAATTCTGGAGAAGAACCTGTGTTTACCTTTACCTGAAGCTGTCAAAGGTAAAGGAGGCGGGGCTGAGGGCAGGGCGTGGTCATAGTAACAACGTTCCCTCACGTGCAGCCTGTGTCACAAACTCAGTTTTACAGTCCCTGACAAAAGTCTTGTCACTTATCCATTTTGTAGAAACAAAAGCTTATAACCTGACTTTAAAATCATTCGATTGGTTTTAGAAATGTCTCATATACTAAAATAAATTTGCTTCACTGAAGAAAGATTGACCATTTAATGAACACAGAAAGGTCAGATTTTGGCAAGACAAAAGTCTTGTCGTCTACAGAAAATTGAACAAATAATTTACTTCAACTACAAAAATATGTTGCATAACGTCAGTGAATTAAGTAGTGGTGCTGTGAGATCCATATTTAATATCTTGTATGACTTCCATGAGCTTGAAGGACTACATCCATGCGGTTCAACAATGATTCATACAATTTGTTGATGAAGTCATCAGGAATAGCAAAGAAAGCAGTCTTACATGCCTCCCAGAGTTCATCAAGATTCTTTGGTTTTGCCTTCCATGCTTCCTCTTTCCTTCTACCCCAGACATGCTCAATGATGTTCATGTCTGGTGACTGGGCTGGCCCGTCCTGGAGCACCTTGATCTTCTTCGCCTTGAGGAACTTTGATGTAGAGACAGAAGTATGCGATGAAGCACTATCCTGCTGCAAATTTGACCCCTTTTATGGTTGGGAATGTAAGAGGTAGCTAATACTTCTGGATATTTTAGGCTATTGATATTGCCTTCACCCTGCAAATGTCTCGCACACCCCCATACTGGATGTAACCCCAGACCAGGATTTTTCCGCCACCAACCGTTTTCTGGGTGAACCTTGGATCCATGCGAGCTCCAGTAGGTCTCCTGCAATATTTGCGGCAGCTGTGATGTAATTGAACCGAGGGTTTATCTGAGAAATCCACCTTCTGCCACTTTTCCAGTGTCCATCCTTTTAGCAGGCTGTGGGCCTTGGCAAATGCCACACGGTTTTTTAATTGCCTTTTGTTTAGTGCTGGTTTCTGTGCACTGATTCGACCATGGAGGCCATTTCGGGACAGAATTCTACAAACTGTTCTGGTTGACACAGGGACTTGAGGTGACCAGGCCTGGTGGAGCTCTGCTGCAGTGGAAAAGGGGCTGGCCTTGGATTTTCGCATCAACAAACGGTCCTCCCGAGCAGTTGTCTTATGGGTCTGCCGGACCTGGGCTTGTCAAAAACATCTCCAGTCTTTTCATATCTTTTTCTTATTCTTTGTACTTGACGCTGAGACACATTGAAGGTGTCAGCCACCTCAGCAGTGGATCTTCAGCCTCTTGATAATTAACGCTTTGGTCTCAGGGTGGATCTTAGGCATGTTGTCAGAGGTCTGGTGTGCTGGGGTTCTTTTTATACACTCCCACTAATTGATTGATCAGGAACTGATCACAGGTGAGGCTGTAATCTAGGATTGGGTGCATCATATGACAAGACGACAAGACTTTTGTCTTGCCAAAATCTGACCTTTCTGTGTTCATTAAATGGTCAATCTTTCTTCAGTGAAGCAAATTTATTTTAGTATATTGAGCATAATTTGGGAGTGTTTTAGCTTTCATATGAGACATTTCTAAAACCAATCGATTCATTTTAAAGTCAGGTTATAAGCTTTTGTTTCTACAAAATGGATAAGCGACAAGACTTTTGTCAGGGACTGTATTTAATCCTCCTACTTCCTTATATTTCTGTTACATCTGTGGCCCCAGAGCAAAATAAAAGCTTAGATAAAAACCTAATAATGTATCATTTAAAATCTTTTATGGACACTATTATTATCTTCAGTCCTCACCAAACATAAATGTTTATTGTGTTTTTAAAAGTTATTCTAAAAAAATAACACTATAACTTTTAGCCACTAGGGGGCAGTGGAGGGAAGAGAACTAAATATTCTTACTCAACTAAAAGTACTGTTACAAGGCCAAAAGTAAAAGAAGTAGGGTTAAAAAGAGCACTAATAACTTCCACAACATTTAAAAAGCAACACTTTGGAACTTTTGAGGCTGTAAATACAGTAAAAGACTGAAATGGAAAGTGCTTTCATATAAATCCAGAACATATTCTGCTGTAAAGTATAGCAGCTGGGGCAGACAGGGGGGGGCTCACAGTCTACTCTGACCACAGTCACACACTCATGCACCAGACTGTGGCACTGGAGGCAAAGAGGGTTTTGCCCAAGGACACAACAACAGTGTAAACTGAGGAGTGCGGAAATCGACCCGCCAACCTTCTGGTTCTAGAGCCCCATATATTTGGGTTGTGTTCTGGATAAATATCTGTTCTAACAGAGCCTGCAGCTCACACTTTTGTGTTTGACTTTATTTAGTCCAGATTCCATAGTTTTGCTTTGGGCGCAGTGGCTCAGTGGTCGTCCTATAACCGGAAGGTTGGTGGTTCGATTCCCGCTCTTCTCACAGTTCATACTGTCGTTGTGTCCTTGGGCAAGACACTTAACACTTGCCTCCAGAGGTGTTCCAGCTGTGACACTGGTGAATGGAAGTTTAATGTGAGTTGCTTTGGATAAAAGCGTCTGCTAAAGGAATAAATGCTGAATTTTCAATGACCAGAGAAAAACCTCTCTGAAGACCAGAGGCTCTGGGAGTATGGGCCCCGGGGCCCTTTACCAAGGACTGTCCGGTCCCTGTACGACTGGAGCAGGAGGCTGGTTCATGCAGTAAGTCAGACCGGAGTCTGGTTTGGACTCAAGTATCTCGAGGACGTGTTCCCGAGTGAGGGAGGACGGAGCAGGAGGTTGACAGATGGACCACCTTCTGCAGGAACCGGTCTGTCCTGGTGAAGACGGAGCTGAGCGGCAAGAGCTCTTGATTTAACGATCAATATTCTCTCACCTGTGGGAATTTTTTATTTATTAAATGCAAATTAGATATTATCAGAGCCTAGGATTATTAAAAAAATAGCATCTAGATTGATTTTTTCATTTATATTTTTTAGTTTCATGTTGGCAGTTTGGGATGAAATGAAGTCCGATCTCAGCGTTTCCATTAAAGATATGCGTCAAAGTTTATTGATGTACACCATTTTTAAATTAAGGTGTTTCCATTAAGTTTTGTTGTGCATTAATATTTATTTTCCTCTTTCCATAAGTCTTTCCAAAAACATTGCAACAGACTTTCTGATCACTTTGAATTATGTTAGATGTGTTTATTTCTCAGTCTCAGCACTGGCTGTAGTTATCTGTGGTCAAAAGTGACGAGTCTAATGTGATGGAGAGGCTTATACTTGGGAGGGGCTCTGTATGAGGTGGTTTTGGGAGATCGTACTTCACAGAGGAACTGTGGATTCAGGAAATACGTTGGAATATTGGTAACTACTCTTTCACAAAATAACTCAGTCTCTGTTGTAATAGTCTTTGTCTCCACTGCAGAAACGTCCCGGTTCTGAGGATCACATGACTCTTAATATGAAAATGCACCTCATATAAGCGTAAAAAACTTTATATTGAGTGGTGTGTTTCCATTAGGTACAGTTTTATTCAAACTTTCAAATTCCACAGTTTAAAAGTTAAAGGAAACACAGCTAGTGACACAGTGTCCGGCTCCGGAAAAACAGCTGTAACAGAGACACTCTTGTTGTAGATTACTTATGTCAGTAAGTCTGTTTTTTTTTAAAAATAATAATAATGGATTAGATTTATAATGCGCTTTTCTCCTGAGGGACCATGGGACTCAAAGCGCTTACAAGCCGTCCATTATTCATTCACTCCACAGTCACACACTGGAGGTGGTACAGCTGTAACCACAGATGCCCCGGGGCAGACTGACAGAGACGTGGCAGCCAGCCCGTGTTTACAGCCTCTACGACCATCACCTCATACATTCACTAAACATTCTTACACATTCATACGAGGGTCCTAACCGGAAAGTAGGCGGTTCAATTCCCACTCTCCCCACAGTTCATACTGTCGTTGTGTCCTTGGGCAAGACACTTAACCCACCTTGCCTCCAGTGGCTGTAACACTGGTAATTACTGTAGAACAATGTAACTCACTTTGGATAAAAGCGTCAGATAAATGAATAAATGTAAATGTACCACTGCGCCCCAGTAACCACAGGGCTGCACACATTTATTTATTATCATATTATTCTTGTCTTATTGTCATCAAGGCAAGACGGGATCAGGGGGGGCTTCATTGGATAAAAAGTGACTTGATAAACAGAAAACACTAAAGTTCTTCAGATTTGGACTTTGTGTGTGGCGCATCATTTGCTGATGATACAAACTTGTTTTGTGCAGGAGACGATTTAAAGAGATTAAGAAACTAAATCGAATGGAAATGGGTTCAAAGAGAAAAACATGGTTTGATCCAAATAAACTTAAACCAAAGAGAAATAATGCTGTCTGTTAATATCAGAGAAAATAAAGACATAACATTTTAAGGGTATGTTCACACTTGCTGTGTTTGGTGCGGGTCAAACAGTGTCTGATGTGAATGCTAAATAAAGTGTTCCGCTTACATCAGTGTGAACTGCTTCATCCAAACCTCAGTGCTACCAAACATGTCCTGAGACCCCTTTAACTCAATCAGACGTCCGGGACCACTTCCACCTGAACTCTGGTATGGCTTCATGAAAGTGGAAACCTCAAACAGAAAGAGCGCCATAAACATCACGCAACACTTAGTTTTCCTGAGAACAGAAAAAATTAACCATAACAATACTGTCTAACTAAATAAAATTAGAGTGGTGGGGTAAAGCACAGTCTGTCCACCAGGGGGCGCTATGTCCCCTCTGTCTTCACTTTTAACAGAGACAGTGAACTACCCACTATCCTCACCCCAAACCCAAACCCAAACCCAGGAAACAGAGGCTCGGTGAAGGTGGTGTTGAAGGTGTGGATGTGGAACAGTTTGTCAGAACGGACCTCATAAAAGGACAGAGACCCAGCCTCAGAGTCGAGCCACACAGCCACTCGACCTGAGGGGGGGGTGCGGGGGATGAGCACAGATGAGATTTCCTCCCCTAAAGTGAAGTTAGACTCTGATGGTTGATGTTTCTCGTTGTGTAAATAAAAGTAGCCTCCTCTGTTGATCATCAGACTCCAGGAGTTTTTGTTGAATCCAAACCTACATTTGTGACTTTTTCCTTTTCGACTGATTCCTCTGTAACTCACTGCTATAATAACTTCTTTTCCGCTCCAGTCCACCTCCCAGTAACAGCGCCCAGTCACACCAGAGGAACACAGGACCTGAGGCCAGTGGTCAAATGAGTCCGGATGATTCTGAGCCAATGGAAAGACGGCCGAAGCATACTTTGCTGTTCGGTTGTGATCAGACAGACAGACTGTTTTCTTTGCAGTGTTTGGATCCAGAGTGAGTTCACAGAAATCTGAGACACACAAACACAACACTCATGACTAATGTTAGATTAGTTCAAAGTAAAGATCTGTGTCTAACTCCAGTTAAAGCTGCTCTCTGTTTATCTCTGATGACAACACTTCGAACTCTACAATCATCACAAAAATCTCTTTATTTCTCTGTTCAGGCTCCACAGGAAGCATTTTAAGCACTTGTCCCTCGGGCCAGCAGCAGACATGTTTGAGTGTCCGGACAGATCTACTGTTCATTTAAGTGCTTCATTTAAATGGGTCTAAAATAAGGATATTTCATTACTTTTATTGTCTTTTTAATCGAAAACTCGTGGAATATCATCCTTCAGCCTTTAGCCTAATCACAGTCCTAGAAAAAGAGCAAAAGTTCAATCAGACTAACAATTAAATAGACTTAACCCTAAACACACCTTTCTGGACAGACTTGACTCAGGATCAGAAGGCACTGAACAACTCAATGGGACATGGTCCGTATTAGTACTTGCCCAGTCAGAGGACTGTGCACTTGCCCTGGCCTTTTAGTCTAATTGCCCCGAGCACAGGACACTTTTAATGTGGAGCCCTGTCTGTTCTTCTCTCTGTGTGAGAACACTATGTCATGATGTTCTCAGGAAAGACTTTTGAGATCACTTGTTTACCAAAATAAAAGACCAACGTCATCACTTCCTGTTGATCAGAAACTGAATAAATAAAAATGAGACTTACACTTCCTCAGACCTGGCCTCATCCATCGGACTCCAGCCGGCTCCAGCCTGAAACACATTAACACTGTCAGTGTTACTCACAGACAAGTCCAGTTTACCCCAGCTGTAGACCAGGGCAGACCAAGACCTAGACACAACATCTGAGAGTCCAGTCCTCACCTGAGAGTGTCCAGTCCTCACCCGAGAGTGTCCAGTCCTCACCCGAGAGAGTCCAGTCCTCACCCGAGAGAGTCCAGTCCTCACCCGAGAGAGTCCAGTCCTCACCTAAGAGTGTCCAGTCCTCACCTAAGAGTGTCCAGTCCTCACCCGAGAGAGTCCAGTCCTCACTTGAGAGTGTCCAGTCCTCACCCGAGTGTCCAGTCCTCACCCGAGAGTGTCCAGTCCTCACCCGAGAGTGTCCAGTCCTCACCCGAGAGAGTCCAGTCCTCACCCGAGAGAGTCCAGTCCTCACCCGAGAGAGTCCAGTCCTCACCCGAGAGAGTCCAGTCCTCACCCGAGAGAGTCCAGTCCTCACCCGAGAGTGTCCAGTCCTCACCCGAGAGAGTCCAGTCCTCACCCGAGAGAGTCCAGTCCTCACTTGAGAGTGTCCAGTCCTCACCTGAGAGTGTCCAGTCCTCACCCGAGAGAGTCCAGTCCTCACTTGAGAGTGTCCAGTCCTCACCTAAGAGTGTCCAGTCCTCACCTAAGAGTGTCCAGTCCTCACCCGAGAGAGTCCAGTCCTCACTTGAGAGTGTCCAGAGAGTGTCCAGTCCTCACCTAAGAGTGTCCAGTCCTCACCCGAGAGTGTCCAGTCCTCACCCGAGAGTGTCCAGTCCTCACCTGAGAGAGTCCAGTCCTCACCCGAGAGAGTCCAGTCCTCACTTGAGAGAGTCCAGTCCTTACTTGAGAGTGTCCAGTCCTCACCTGAGAGAGTCCAGTCCTCATCTAAGAGTGTCCAGTCCTCACCCGAGAGTGTCCAGTCCTCACCCGAGAGAGTCCAGTCCTCACCTGAGAGTGTCCAGTCCTCACCTGAGAGTGTCCAGTCCTCACCTGAGAGTGTCCAGGGGACAGTGGGGGTCGTCCTGTAGAGCGGTCAGGAGCTCTGCTGAGGGTCCTGGATGGTTGTAGCTCAGGTCCAGCTCTCTCAGATGGGAGGGGGTGGAGCTTAGAGCTGAGACTAGAGAAGCCCCGCCTTCCTCTGAGACCAGACATCCTGACAGCCTAAAGACACACACCATTACATTAGTGTGGGACACAATGTAGACAGGAGTCCATCATGGGACAGGTCTCACCTGAGAGTCTCCAGTCTGCAGAGGGGACTCTTCAGTCCAGAACACAGCAGCTCCACTCCTGAGTCCTGGAGGTCGTTGTTACTGAGGTCCAGGAGTCTCAGACTCGAGGACTCGGAGCTAAGGACTGAGGACAGAGGACCACAGCTGCTCTGGGACAGGTTACAGCAGGACAGACTGAGGAGAGAGCACAGTTGAATAAATCTAAAGTCTGGTGTGACTAGAGTAATGGCTCTGTACGGCTCTGGAGCCCAGCATGACTTTGTGGCTTCAGTGGAGCTGAGTATAACTGCAATATAAGTGATGAATAAGACTATTTAAACAACCCGAATTCTGTTAAGACATTCTTCAAATTAAAATTAAATTAAAACTAAAAGACTTTCAAATCACATAAGACAATATTTTATTCACAATTAAACATAGATATAAAATGTTTACACTGAGAAATATCACTTTTATACACAAATTCAGCTCAGTTCAAATGTGATGCCTCCCACAGGTCTTAAAATAGTTAAACAGAGCAGCAAATCACTGAAAAAGCAAGAAATAAAAAAATTAATAATAATAAAAAAATCTCTAATCTAAATCTAGCAACTAATAAAGTTAGTTGATATTAGGTCTATAACATGATTACCAATAGAAGGGATGTCTTAGAGAGACAAAGTCTCTCAGGTATAAAGCTGGGCAGAGGCTCTCCAGTCGCCAAAAGTGTGTAAAAAGTTTGTGGAATAATTTAAAACAATGTTCCTCAAAGGTTTATACACTACAAATGGTCCAAAATACAGCCGCCAGACTTTTAACAAAGACCAGGAAGTTTGATCACATTACTCCGGTCCTGGCTTCATTACACTTCCTCATGTTAGAGCTGATTTCAAAGTTCTCTTGTTAACCTATAAAATCCTTTGTGGACGCGCGCCCTCTGACCTCTCTGACCTCATCACCTGGTATACTCCAGCTCGTACCCTTCGCTCTCAGGACGCTGGCCTCCTTCAACTTCCTCGAATAAAGAAGAAGTCTGCTACAGAGCCTTTTCTTATAGAGCTACATTTTTGTGGAATGTGCTCCCGGTGGAAGTGCGGCGATCTGACTCTGTTGAGATTTTCAAAAACTCAAAACATACTTATTTCACCAAACGTATGGAGACTGATGATCATAGTGTTAGGTTTACACTGGTCTGTAGCTGTAGGTAACACTCAATCACTCATATTATTATTACATCAGCCTATTTTCAGTAGTATTTAGCACTTTTGTGCTAAATACAAAAAACATAAATGTTTTTTGTGAATATGTTTGTGTAATTCTATTTATTTTTCAACTGTCCTGGACACATTCCTCCTCGGTCTGTCCGTCCTGAGAGTGGATCCCTCCTTCTGTGGTTCTCCCTGAGGTTTCATTTGGAGTTTTTCCTCACCCTGATGGAGGGTCTAAGGACAGGGGATGTTGTCTAGTGCAGTTGTGCTATTGTCTTATACAAAAATAAGTATCTTGTCTCATCTACAGTGTACTGTATAACATTGTCAAAAGATTCAGAGAAACTGGAAAGATCTCTGTAAGGGACGAGGCAGATCTTGGGGCCCTCAGACGACACTTATCGGTGAGTGTGTCAATAAAAATTACTAAATGAAATAATACTTTCTCAGAGGTGTTAGAGTGTGATTATTGCACATGTCAGAAAGCCTGTCCTAGGAACTAATATTTTGTTGGTGTTGTTGGTGTCCCGTTATTAGTGACGCACGCTGGTATTCGAAGACTGTTCATCTTTATGTTGCTGACTATGTTATGTGTCATGCGTGCGTTCATGCACTACATGTAAGTACATATGTAGGTTATATATTTGCGAGTAGATGCCGTGAAGATCACTGGTAAACTTCGCTGTTTATATCGTTTGGGTTTTACCGTTTGTTCGGGCGTAATTTGCCAACCTAATCTGCTGAGTCATCACTAGGCGCTTTGGTGATGCTCCGATACGGCGCGAGTGTTTGTTTATATTATAAATTACGGCAGTGTATTATCTAGTGTGATACTGTATCTCTGTCGACTTTATTATGATTATTATAACTGACATTCGTACAGTATATTCATTTATTATGTTTATTACTCATTCGTGTATTCAGTTCTATGAGACTTATGTAAATCATTTCTTATTATTTCCTTTGTAGACCACGCACACACATATAACCTTCCAAGTACATACCTGCCTATACTGGATTACAAATAAATGCCTCATAACTAAGAATCACTTCTCCATTCTTGATTCTCTGACCGGAATCGGATCCATATTTGGCCGCCTCAACCAGTTAAACCTTTATCGTAGTGGACTTCACCACAGCACAGGTGTGCAGTTTTATCACACAACACAATACCACAGATGTCGCGAGTTATAAGGGAGTGTGTTGGCATCCTGTCTGCAGGAATGTGCACCAGAACTGTTGCCTGTGGATTAAATGTTAATTTCTCAACCAAAAGCCGTCTCCAAAGGAGTTTCAGAGAATTTGGTAGTACATCCAACGGCCTCACAACCGCAGACCACGTGTAACCACACCAGCCCACTACCTTCACATCCAGCATCTCTGGCACTTTGGAGGGGTTCCCTTAATAAATGGTGGTCACACTAGATACTGACTGGTTTTCAGATCTCATAATCTCGATGCCCAGACGTCTTCAAACTGTTTTGAAAAGAAGAGAAGATGCTACACCAGAGTAAACACTTTTGAGACCTGTAGCAGGCATTACATTTGAAATTAACTCATTTTGTGCATAAAAAGTGTAAAATTTCTCAGTGTAAACATTTATTTTCTTAACCATATTGTATTGTGAATAAAATATTGGCTTGTGACATTTGCGCTGATCTGGAGCAAGAGTTCTCTGCGACAGCAGTTTTCCACAGAAGAGTAGAAAATGAGATTCCCTTTTCCTTTGGTTTTAATGTTCTGATCACCTTTAACAGCAAAATATTCCCCAATTTGTTCACCACCAGGTTTGAGGATTGCTGCCACAACAGACATTAGAGACCCTACAGCCTGAGTGGTCCACACTCCGACCCCAGCATTGAAAATGTTTGTTATGGACAAATCATGACTCAGAAGTCCAGGCCAGTTTCAGATCGGAGGTGGAGGGTGTTCCTTCCAATCATGCCCTTCCAGGTAACACCGTTGTTGCCCACGTGAGCGTTGAATTCCCCCAGTAGAACAAATCTACGGTCTGAGCACACGCCAACACCCCTCCCAGGGACCAGTACACTGCCATTTGGCCCATAACCACAAACAACAGCGAGAACCCTATCCCAGACTAGAGTTGTGACGTTCGCGAACGAGCCGATTCTTTTGAACGGCTCATCAACATGAACGATGGGAGCCGAGTCGCGGCTGGAGGGGAGCCGTTCTTTCTGTCGTTCTTTTTTCCTATGCGTGTCTCACACAGATGCACACAAATTAGCTCCTCCGCGAGACAGAACAGTTATGGGGGGAGGGGCGCACCCAGTGCAGGCCGACACTTTATTGCGTGGTGATATTAGTTATTAGTTGTGCACGCATCCTTCACGTGAGTAGCCTACTCCAGTGGAAAAAAACCCTGCGTGCCTCTGTCATTGGGTAGGAGCGGAGCCATGACGTGACATTTCCATTTTATTTATTCTAATTTTATCTACTTTAAATAGATACAATTACAATTTTGTTTTCTATCAAAATGTTCTTGTTTGATAATGTTTTTGTGTGGAAGTGTTTGTAGTAAAAGCTGTTTTGCACAGAAATTCATTGCAGCCGGCTTTGTTTTTGATGTTTATTTATGAGTAGGTATTGTATGAATAACATACAACGTAGCTTTACACACACACACACACACACACACACACACACACACACACACACACACACACACACACACACACACACACACACACACACACACACACACACACACACACACACACACACACACACACACTTTGTACTAAATGTAAATCCAAAATAGTGATGTCACTGTCTAAGCAGAGGGATTTGTGCAACCCTATGGAATATAGTCCACACATGACAAATGAGGTAATAATCAATATTTCAGAATAATTCAAACTCAGATACTGGTGTGTGATATGAGTTTTAATTATTTGACTACAAATCTCACCTCATCATTCCTCCCAGTGAATATTTCCAGGATAAACTGAGATGCCCCAAAGCTGTCTTCTTAAAACTGACTAAATATTTAAAAAGAGCCAAAAGAGCCGTTCTTTTGAACGGCTCTTTGAAAGGAACGGATCGCGAAGATCCGGATCCCCTCAAAGAGCCATAAATCCCATCACTATCCCGGACCCACCTCTCACCGCAGGCAACTCCAGAATAGTGGAGTGTCCATCATCTCTCGAGGAGTTGGATTCCAGAGCCTAAGCTGTACATGGACATGAGCCCAACTATCAGTACCTCTCACCCTCCCACACAAGCTCAGGCTCCTTCCCCGTCAGCGAAGTCCCATATCCCTGGCACCAGATTCTGTGTCCGGGGATTGGGTTGTCAAGGCCACTACCCACAAAGCACTTGCCCCTTGAGGGTCCTCAATCAGGTGGTGGGCAAAACGTCAGTCCCTCGGACCAAGCCCAGCCGGGCCCCATGGGGTAAACCCCAGTACTGGGCGACGTCACTTGATTTGATGGTATTCATAAGTGGTTCTGAACCGCTCTTGATCTGGCCCATCACCTTGGACTTGTTTGCCAGGGGAGTGTAACCTGACAATATAATTCCGAAGATCATTCTGGCAAATAAAGTGGGAGTTTCCGCTAGATTATGGCCAATTTAGTCACAGATGTGGTGGTCATATTTTTCAATAACCAATTAGAAACCTACTTTTAATACAAGAAAGAATATAATTGTCTCCTCAGTTGTTCCATGGCCAGGTGTGTGTTATTCCCTCATTATTCCATTTACAAGGAGCAGATAGTCAGAGTTCATTTCAAGTGTTCCATTTGCATTTGGAAACTGTTGCTGTCATCTCTCAATATGAGACCCAAAGAGCTGTCACTATCAGTGAAGATAGTCATTAGGCTGAAAAAACAAAACAAACCTATCAGAGAGAGCAAAATCTTTAGGTGTGGCCAAATCAACTATTTGGAACATCGTTAAAAAGAAAGAACACACCAGTGAGCTCAGCAACACCAAAAGACCCGGAAGAGGACGGAAAACAACTGTGGTGGACGACCGAAGAATTCTTTCCCTGGTGAAGAAAACAGCCTTCACAACAGTTGTCCAGATCAAGAACACTCTCCAGGTGGCAGATGTATGAGTGTCAAAGTCAACACTCAATGGGCAATGGAACTGGTTCTCTTGGATTTATTGATCCATGGAAGTGTTTCGGGCAATATTATCTGCTCGTATTCAGCCAAATGCCTCAGAACTCATTGGACGGTGCTTCACAGAGCAGATGGACAATGACCTGAAGCAACCAAAGAGTTTTTTAAGGGAAAGAAGTGGAATGTTATGCAATGGCCAAGTCAATCACCTGACCTAAATCTGATTGAGCATGTATTTCACTTTCTGAAGACAAGACTGAAGGGAAAAAGCCCCAAGAACAAGCAGGAACTGAAGACAGTTGCAGTAGAGGCCTTGGCAGAGCATCACCAGGATGAAACCCAGCGTCTGGTGATGTCTATGTGTTCCAGACTTCAGGCTGTAACTGACTGCAAAGGATTTGCAACAAGTATTAGATAGTGAAAATTTGATTTATTATTGTTAATCTGTCCCATTACTTTTGGTCCCTTAAAAAGTGGGAGGCACATATACAAACTGTTGTAATTCCTACACCATTCTCCTGATTTGGATGTAAATACCTCAAATTAAAGCTAAAAGTCTGCAGATGGAGCACATCTTGTTCATTTCATTTCAAATCCATTGTGGTGGTGTATAGAGCCAAAAAGAGTAGAACTGTATCGATGTTCCAAAATCTATGGACCTGACTGTATGCGTTTTGCTCCAGGAGAAGGTGTCACAGAGAATGTGACGCCACATTAAAACTATGAAAAATAAAGTCTGGTGCAGAGTGAGATGCAGTGATGTGTTCGTGAAACAGCCCCTACTGCTGTCTCTCCGTTTTCCTCCAAACTCATCCCCTCCCTTAATGTTCCTGACCATCTGTCCACTTTGTCACAAGGAACGGAGCAAGCAGTGTCTTCTGAAAAAACTCATGTCCCACTGCAGAACAGAACTGGTGACAGTCTTCAAAGGTAAGTGTGTCCTCACCTGAGGGTCTCCAGTCTGCAGAGGGGACTCTTCAGTCCAGAACACAGCAGCTCCACTCCTGAGTCCTGGAGGTCGTTGTTACTGAGATCCAGGAGTCTCAGAATCGAGGAGCTGAGGACTGAGGACAGAGGACCACAGCTGCTCTGGGACAGGTTACAGCAGGACAGACTGAAGAGACAAGATAATGTTAATGATATAATTACACTTTCAACTTTGAGTAAAGTCCTTTATAAACTCACAGGGCTTTGTTGGAAGCTTTGACGACCGGCAGCAGCTTCAGGAGAGCTGTCTCTGAAGCATGGTATTTCTTCAGATCAAACTCCTCCAGGTCTGAGTCTGAGGACAGTAAGATAAAAGCCAGAGCCGACCAATCAGCAGGAGACAGTTTGTCTGCTTCCAGACGTCCTTCTCTCAGGTTCTGTTGGATCTGTTCCACCAGAGTCCGGTCGTTCAGTTCGTTCAGACAGTGGAACAGGTTCAGGCTTCTCTCTGATGACAGACCCTCATTAACCTTGTCCTTGATGTACTCTACTGTCTCCTGATTGGTCTGTGAGCTACTTCCTGTCTGAGTCAGCAGACCTCGGAGAAGACTCTGATTGGTCGGCAGAGACAGACCCAGAAGAAATCGCAGGAACAGGTCCAGGTGTCCGTTTGGACTCTGTAAGGCCTGGTCTACAGCAGACCGGTAGAAGTCTGCCTCAGACTCAGGACTCTCAGAGGTTTGTTGGGTCAAGAGCAGATTGACTCCCGAGTTGAAGAAGGTGAGATGGACGTGAAGAGCAGCCAGAAACTCTTGTACGCTCAGATGGATGAAGCAGTAGACCGTGTCCTGGTACAGGCCTGACTCTTCTCTAAAGACCTGTGTGAACACTCCGGAGTACACCGAGGCCTCTGTGTCGTCCAGGCCACACTCGCTCAGGTCTGACTCGTAGAAGATCAGGTTTCCTTTCTGCAGCTGCTCAAAGGCCACTTTTCCCAGAGACTCCACCATCTTCCTGGTCTCTGGAGTCCAGTGAGGGTCTGACTCAGAACGTCCATCGTACTTGAGGTTCTTCACTTTGGCCTGGACCACCAGGAAGTGGATGTACATCTGGGTGAGGGTCTGGGGCAGCAGGTCTGTGGACCCAGTCTTCATCACATGGAGCAGGACTGTGGCAGTGATCCAGCAGAAGACCGGGATGTGGCACATGATGTGGAGACTGCGGGACGTCCTGATGTGGGAGATGACGGCTGTGGCCTGTTGCTCATCTCTGAACCTCTTCCTGAAGTACTGCTCCTTCTGTGGGTCGGCGAACCCTCGCACCTCTGTCACCATGGAGACGCACCAAGCCGGGATCTGATTGGCCGCCGTGGGTCGTGTGGTTATCCAGAGGTGAGCGGAGGGAAGCAGGGTCCCCCTGATGAGGTTTACCAGCAGCACATCCACTGAGACGGACTCTGTGGCCTCAGTCAGGAACAGGGTTTTGGTGAAGTCCAGAGGAAGTCTGCACTCGTCCAGACCGTCAAAGATGAAGACCACCTGGAGCTGTTCAAAGCTACAGAGTCCTGCAGATTCACTGAAGAAGTGCTGCAGCAGTCCCAGCAGGCTGAACTGTCTGTCTCTGAGCACATTGAGCTCTCTGAAAGTGAACGGGAACAGCAGCTGGACGTCCTGGTTGGTCCTGCCTTCAGCCCAGTCCAGACTGAACTTCTGAGTGAGCACTGTTTTCCCGATGCCAGCCACTCCCTTTGTCAGCACTGTTCTGATTGGTCCTTGACTGTGGGCGGGGCCTTTAAAGATGTCTTCACATGTGATGGTGGTTTCTGGTGCGGCTGGTTTCCTGGAGGCGGTCTCGATGAGTCTGACCTCATGTTTCTGGTTGACCCCTGTGGCCCCTCCCTCTGTGATGTAGAGCTCTGTGTAGATCTGGTTCAGAGGGGTGGGGTTTCCTGCTTTAGAGATGCCCTCAGACACACAGCTGAACCTCTGCTGCAGATTACTCTTCAGGTTAGTCTGAAGTCCATGATACCTTTCTGAGGAAAAAAGCAGGAGACTCATAAATCCATTCATTCATTTTCTTTCAACCTCCCATTCCCTCCTTCCCTCACTTGAGAACAAGACCCCAAGATACTTGAAGGTAGGATCTCTCCACCAAACTGAATGGGACAAGCCACCTTTTTCCGACTTGATAACCATGGCCTCAGAGAGGCAAATGATTATCCCAGCTGCTTCACACTCGGCTGCAAACCATCCCAGTGTGCGCTGAAGATCCCGGTCTTAGGAGGCCAACATGACATCCGCCGCAAAAAGCAGAGACCAATTATCTGGTCCCCAAACCGGACTCCCTCTGGCCCTTGGCCGCACCTAGAAATCTTGTCCATAAATATAATAGACGGGATTGGTGACAAAGAGCAACCCTGCGTCCAACATTCCCCAAGAACAAGTCTGACTTACTGCTGGCAATGCAAACCAAGCTCCAGCTCTGTTCGTACCCCAGGTCCAGGAGTCAGTGTCGCTGCCCATGTGAACTACAATTGTGCTCATAAGTTTACCCTGATCTCATTAAATGTCAGACAACTGTGTTTACTCTTTTTAAATCATAATGACAACAGAAACTACCCAAATAACCTTGATCAAAAGATTATATACCCCAGTTCTTAATACCATGTATTGCCACCTTTAACATCAATGGCGTCACGTTGTTGTTGAAATTATTTCCTATTATTACCCGATCATCATATCATGTCAGTCCTGCTCATGTCCTTTATGATGTTCAAAACATTAACGTAGACTTAACAAGCCACAGACTACATTCTTCCCCGCAAAACTTGTCATGGAAGGCGTGGACAATACACGCCTCTTACCACTTTACCACGGCATGTTATAAAATCTCATGTGTTGCTTACCTTTGAAAGCAAACACCATCCTGTACCATTGTGTGTGTGATTTGCTTCATTCCTGCAAGAATTAAAAATTAGTTCTAAATTGTATGCTGTCTCTATTGTCTCTCTCAATAATCTGAACTAAAAATTCTTCTCCAGTTGTTGATTAGGCACTTTATTTTCTCAGATGTAAAGTTGCCCATTCTTTCTGGCAAAAAGACTCCAGTTCCTGTAAATTCTTGGTCTGTCTTGCATGAACTGCACATTTGAGAACTCAGTGTCTCAATGACACTGATAATATGCTGCTGTCGTGTGCTTTTGTAGCTCACCCATCCCCGAAACATCAGCAATCAACATCATGTTACAATAAGTATTTTAAAGCAGTTGACAATTCTTGTGTTTTCCAGATGACTTAAAATACAGAAACATCAGTGCAGCACTAGAAGAAAGATGGGGTCTGTCAGGAGCCCAAAAACTCACTGACCTTTTATACTTTTATACACACACTACATACGCAAACCGATTACAGGGTAATGGTTACCTTTAGTAGACATTCAAAGTGGTTTGTGGCAACTTGTGTGAATGTTATCCTGCCAAAATTACCAGCGTATGTTAAGATTTGATCAGGGTCATTCTGATCTAAAAAGAGTAAACCCAGTTTTGATAACTGGCTTTACCCAAACACTAACTATGAGGGAAAGACAACATTTTGTGTTGTCATTCATATTCTCTAAAAAAATGGCCATACAATCATAAATTCTGCCACAGATATATCGACTATACGAGCAAACCCACACCAAACCGCCTCTCACCGCAAACTACTCCAGAGTGGTAGAGAGTCTTAAGGAGTGTGGTTCTCAGGTTAAGCTGAGGTGAGGCAGACTAGCTCCAGTCGATACCTCTTAACCTCCCACAAGCTTAGGCTACTTCACCTGCAATGTTGTGTTCCATGTTCCTAAAACCAATCCAGGAATCAGGTTCTCGGGGCCTTAGCAGCACTGGCTCTGAACCAGCCTCAGACCTCCTCAGGGTTAGGGTCAGAGGTCAGGATTAGACCTGGAAAAACTTTAGAGAGGTCTTACTGCTCAGCAGATGCTCAGCCAGCGGCTCCAGCTTCATCCTCCTCAGGAAGTCCAGGGTGATCTTCAGAAAAGCCTCTCTGCTGCTCTGCTCCTCATCCTCCTCACTCTCTAAGGATTCTGGGTAATCTGAGCCCAGAACCCTGTGGAGTCTCTTCAGCTCGTCTTTGACAAAAGTCACAATGTTCTCCTCCAGACGCTGGAACAGAGACCACCACAGACACAACATATAAACACATCAAAACCAGATTTAAACCTGGTCTAAACCTCATTAGCCTTTAATTGTGAAGAGGATATATGCAGTTTGTTCTTTGTGATTGGTCAGAGCTGAACAGAGACAGTAAAGGTTGACTGAACGAGGCTGTAACTAAATTGGTGACACCAGAGTTCCTCAGCCTTTGTCGACCTGAGGGAAGTAAACAGACTGGACCCGAGGAGCTCGGACCAGAGACATGGACACAACCTGAGGAGAAGTAGCAGCTGATGTTCATGTACAGACCTTGAATATGTCGTGCAGCTGAGTCTGAGGCCGCTCACCACTGGGACCCTCTGGGCTGGGCTCAGATCTGTGGAACAACCAACAGTTCAACATCATTTAAACCAAACCTCATCCATCGCTTAAACACTACATGAAGCTTCTTTTTCTGTTCTACCTTTATCTTTTAAAGACTACATCTTTTTTTTTTTTTACAGTCTCACACCAATTTCTCGTCATCAACTAACAATATGTCTCTTACATCAAAGTTCTGTCCAACTGTTTAGGACCCATATCTTTTTAGTATCATCTTTAGTAACCTGCTGTCCCTCCCTGTCCCTCTAGGGGACGCTCCTACACAGACCTCACATGACTGCTACATTACTATGACATGTGTTCATAGAGCACAGGAGTCAGCGGCCCTTTTCCAGTCTCCAGGACCCTTCCTTGGGAGGACCTCTGGTTGAGACCAGCTGCACAAGGTGTGTTCCATTGGGTTACAAACCCCAAGGCATCCTCCAAGAACCGAGTCCTTCGTTTGGACAAAACACCCAGGATGCCTCTGTGGATCCTCCGTGGCCTTTCCTTATACACAATGCAGTGTTAAACACAATGCACAGTGCAAGTGTTAAATATATTATAAAATATATTTTATAGAAAAATTATATAAAAAAAAAAATACAATAAAATAAAATTGTAAATTTGCGGTGTGCATGTAAATGTTTTGTTTCGGAAAGATTTGCACAATAAAGTGCACAGTTGAGTAGACCCGTCACAATTATTAAATAATCATTTGATCGCGATGACTTGGTCTAATCGAAGTCATTACAGATGATCGTTATTATTGCCCACTATTAGAAGACACAAGGGGGCCCTGTAGTTAGTAGCGGAAGTTTAAATCTCGTGCAACAAAATGAAAAAAAATTTAAATTTTAGTCATTTTGTTCATTTCAGCATCACAGGAAGAACTCGAGACTCGAGGGATTAACTAATCTTTTCCGTTTGTACAGAACCTATGAGGCCAACAAAGTCAACAGATCACTCTCAGACAACTCGGTAGTCCCGAGTCCAATTAAAGAATCATTCGTTCATGAACGACGTACCTGCAGCACTCGACTCCTCTGAATTCATTACGCTGAGCATTACGTTCAAATGATATTGCCCTGTTGATTTCTCCATCCTTTTGAGTTAGAGCTTAGTTATTCAACAAAGATGGATTTAGTTTCAAAGCCAAAAACAGCAACGCCAATCTGGACAACATTTTGGTTTTACGCCCGATGATAAAGAACGGCCAAAAAAACGTTGACATGGCAGTGTGTCCAATTTGTAGGAAAGAAATACCAGCGAAAGCCGCCAACACCATAAATCTTAGGAATCCCCTGAAAGCACCCAACAGAGTTCACCAAAGTCATCCACAGCCGCTCATACGTCCGGTCAGGTGACAATAGTGCAGGCCTTCGGACAAGTAACAGAATATAAACGCAACAGTATTAAAGGGCGCACGCTGACCGACAGTGTCACGAGATACACTGCTAAGGAAATGCAGACTTTTAATACTGTGGAAAAACCAGCATTTAAAGAAAAGCTCAACAACTTCGACGAGCAATATGAATTGTCAGGGAAAACATACATTTCCATCCATCCATCTTCTACCGCTTATCCGGGGCCGGGTCGCGGGGGCAGCAGTCTAAGCAGAGAAGCCCAGACTTCCCTCTCCCCAGACACTTCCTCCAGCTCTTCCGGGGGGATACCGAGGCGTTCCCAGGTCAGCCGAGAGACATAGTCCCTCCAGCGTGTCCTAGGTCTTCCCCGAGGTCTCCTCCCGGTGGGACATGCCCGGAACACCTCCCTAGGGAGGCGGCCGGGAAGCATCCGAAACAGATGCCCGAGCCACCTCAGCTGCTCCTATCGATGTGAAGGAGCAGCGGCTCTACTTTGAGCTCCTCCCGAGTGACGGAGCTCCTCACCCTATCTCTAAGGGAGCACCCCGCCACTCTGCGGAGAAAGCTCATTTCGGCCGCTTGTATCCGGGATCTTGTTCTTTCGGTCATGACCCAAAGCTCATGACCATAGGTGAGAGTAGGAACGTAGATCGACTGGTAAATCGAGAGCTTTGCCTTACAGCTCAGCTCCTTCTTCACCACGACAGACCGGTACATCGACCGCATTACTGCAGAAGCTGCACCGATCCGTCTGTCGATCTCACGCTCCTTCCTTCCCTCACTCGTGAACAAGACCCCGAGATACTTAAACTCCTCCACTTGAGGCAGGAGCTCTCTACCAACCTGGATGGGGCAAGCCACCCTTTTCCAACTGAGAACCATGGTCTCAGACTTGGAGGTGCTGATCCTCATCCCAGCCGCTTCACACTCGGCTGCAAACCGCCCCAGTGAACATTGAAGGTCCTGGCTTGATGGAGCCAACAGGACAACATCATCTGCAAAAGCAGAGATGAAATCCTGTGGTCCCCAAACCAGACTCCTCCGGCCCCTGGCTGCGCCTAGAAATCCTGTCCATAAAGATAATGAACAGGACCGGTGACAAAGGGCAGCCCTGCCGGAGTCCAACATTCACCGGGAACAGGTCTGACTTACTGCCGGCAATGCGAACCAAGCTCCTGCTCGGTCGTACAGGGACCGGATAGCCCTTAGCAAAGGGCCCCGGACCCCATACTCCCAGAGCACCCCCCACAGGGCACCACGAGGGACACAGTCGAATGCCTTCTCCAGATCCACAAAGCACATGTGGACTGGTTGGGCAAACTCCCATAAACCCTCCAGCCCCTGGAGAGGGTATAGAGCTGGTCCAGTGTTCCACGACCGGGACGAAAACCGCATTGTTCCTCCTGGATCTGAGGTTCGACTATCGGCCGCATTCTCCTCTCCAGTACCTGGCATAGACTTTCCCGGGGAGGCTGAGGAGTGTGATCCCTCTGTAGTTGGAACACACCCTCCGGTCCCCCTTCTTAAAAAGAGGGACCACCACCCCGGTCTGCCAGTCCAGAGGTACTGTCCCCGACCGCCACGCGATGTTGCAGAGGCGTGTCAACCAAGACAGCCCCACAACATCCAGAGACTTGAGGTACTCAGGGCGTATCTCATCCACCCCCGGTGCCTTGCCACCGAGGAGCTTCCCAACTACCTCAGTGACTTCAGCCTGAGTGATGGACGAGTCCACCTCTGAACCCTCGGCCTCTGCTTCCTCAGTGGAAGACATGACGGTGGGGTTGAGGAGATCCTCGAAGTATTCCTTCCACCGTCCAACAATATCCCCAGTTGAGGTCAGCAGATTTCCACCTCCACTGTAAACAGTGTTGGCAGGGCACTGCTTCCCCCTCCTGAGGCGTCGGACGGTTTGCCAGAATTTCTTCGAGGCAGACCGATAGTCTTTTTCCATGGCCTCACCGAACTCCTCCCAGACCCGAGTTTTTGCCTCCACAACCACCCGTGCTGCAGCCCGCTTGGCCTGCCGGTACCTATCAGCTGCCTCAGGAGTCCCACAAGCCAACCAGGCTCGATAGGTCTCCTTCTTCAGCTTGACGGCATCCCTTACTTCCGGTGTCCACCACCGGGTTCGGGGATTGCCGCCACGACAGGCACCGGAGACTTTGCGGCCACAGCTTTGAGTGGCTGCGTCGACAATGGAGGTGGAGAACATGGTCCACTCGGACTCAATGTCTCCAGTCTCCCTCGGGATCTGGTCGAGCTCTGTCGGAGGTGGGAGTTGAAGATCTCTCTGACAGGGGACTCGGCCAAGCGTTCCCAACAGACCCTCACAGTACGTTTGGGTCTGCCAAGTCTGTCCCGCCTTCTCCCCCGCCATCGGATCCAACTCACCACCAGGTGGTGATCAGTTGACAGCTCCGCCCCTCTCTTCACCCGAGTGTCCAAGACATACGGTCGGAGGTCAGATGAAACAACTACAAAGTCGATCATCGACCTCCGGCCTAGGGTGTCCTGGTGCCACGTGCACTGATGGACACCCTTATGCTTGAACATGGTGTTCGTTATGGACAAACTGTTGCTAGCACAGAAGTCCAATAACAGAACACCACTCGGTTCAGATCAGGGGCCGTTCCTCCCAATCACGCCCCTCCAGGTGTCACTGTCGTTACCCACGTGAGCGTTGAAGTCCCCAGTAGACGATGGAGTCCCGGTTGGAGCACTTTCCAGCACCCCTCCCAGAGACTCCAAGAAGGCCGGGTACTCTGCACTGCCATTTGGCCCGTAAGCACAAACAACAGTGAGAGACCTATCCCCAACCCGAAGGCGCAGGGAAGCGACCCTCTCGTTCACCGGGTGAACTCCAACACATGGCGGCTGAGCCGGGGCAATGAGCAAACCCACACCGGCCCGCCGCCTCACCGCAGGCAACTCCAGAATAGTGGAGAGTCCAGCCTCTCTCGAGGATTTGGGTTCCAGAGCCCAAGCTGTGCGTGGAGGTGAGCCCGACTATCTCTAGTCGGTATCTCTCAACCTCCCGCACAAGCTCAGGCTCCTTACCCGCCAGCGAGGTGACATTCCATGTCCCTAGAGCTAGATTCTGTGTCCGGGATTGGGTCGCCGAGGCTCCCGCCGACTGCCACCCAATCCACATTGCACCGGCCCCTTACGGTTCCTCCTGCAGGTGGTGGGCCCACGGGAGGTCGGTCCCATGTCGCTCTTCGGGCTGAGCCCGGCCGGGCCCGTGGGGAAGACCCGGCCACCAGGCGCCGCATTTGAGCCCCAACCCGGGCCTGGCTCCAGGGTGGGGCCCGGTTGCGCCATACCGGGCGGCGTAACGGTCCTTGTTTTTAAAACGTCCATAAAGGGTTTTGAACCGCTCTTGGTCTGGCCCGTCACCTAGGACCTGTTTGCCTTGGGAGACCCTACCAGGAGCATAAAGCCCCCGACAACATAGCTCCTAGGATCATCCGGGCACTCAAACCCCTCCACCACGATAAGGTGGCGGTTCAAGGAGGAGCAACATACATTTCCAAAACAGCAATTCCAAATTTATATAAAAAAAAAAAAAAAATTATTTATATTTAAATTTATTTATATAAAATTTATAAGTGAAGGACGAAATCCTCAAGGATTTGAAAGAAATAGATTTTTGTTCAGCCACAACAGACATGGTCCAGTGTAACTCTGAGCCCGTACATGAGTCTAAGAGTACATTACCTCACAACTGACTGGATACACCCCAGAGAACCATCTGCTGACACACTTTCAGAAACTCTTAAGTGCATTTTATCAGATTGGGACTTACATGAGTAAAAGATTACCTGCACAATTACTGATAATGGGGCTAATATTGACAATATATCGTCAAAGCTCTAAAGACAGACAATTAATCGTCATAATTGCAATCATTTATTGGACAATTAATTGTCAGCCAAATTTCATAATTGTGACAGTCCTACAGTTGAGTTTTATTTTGCGGTACTGAGATTTTAATCAACATTTCATCAACAAGTCAAAGTAAATTTTTTTTTCAATTCTAGTCCCGCAATTTTGTTGGCGCTGGTGCTTTTTCCTTCCATTATAGCCGACAGAACACATTTAGTCACGTTGTGTCTGGAGCTCTATTGGCAGGCGTATATTAATTAAAAAGCAAAGAGATCAGCGAACAAGCCCTTGGTTGATTCTTATGGACTTTACTCAATCAACTCACCTGAATCCCGCTCTCCCCGCTTCATCGCAGCAATGGGAATAGGCAGGAGTTAGATTGAGAAATGCCCACAGGCTCAAGTTGATGCAGAAGACTCATAATTTACCTTCACAGAATTCATTGTCTCAATATTATAATCCGTTTTTGGTATGTGGGTTTAAGGCGGGATGCATTTTAATGAGTGGGACCTGTCCCCCATCACTTAAAAATGGTTGCTACTTATTGTATAAACTTTGATCAATATCCAAATTTTTATTTGAATTAAGTTTAATGAGAACGCCGTAAATTTATAAAACGTATCGCTGCACATCATTTCTGAACAAGCATATTGGGGAATATATTTAGAAACAAAGCCACAACATACTGTGTTTTGTAAGTGAAAATTAAACTGTGTTTGCTATTGTAATGACTCACTTTCATCTGACAAATGTTGCACACGACGAGCTGATGATGCATTTAAAGTAGGACAATGTTCAAATGTACCGCATCTATTGATTTTCTCTTTAAGACGAACGATGGAAATGGAGTATTCAAATATTAAAAGCTCTGAGAAACTGCATTTTAAAAGAAGAGGGGTCAGAATAGAACTCTAGAGAGTCTTACTGTGAGTCTGGTCCTGGTTCATTGAAGAATGGAGGTTCACCTTTAGACCGGTCACTCTTCATGGACAGAAGTGAGAGTCCAGACTCTGACCTGGAGAACAACACCAGAATCACACAAACATTTAGGGCTGTGTCGTTCTGATCCACATGCAAGTATCAAGTGGAGGAGCGTGTCCAAATCCGTTTTTGTACGATTTTCACGGTGAAGATAAGGTATAAAGATGGTGGAATAAAGAGGCAGGTCTAAAAAGAGGTCGGATTTATGTGTCATAGGTGTTTTACTTTTAACCAATCACAGGGCTTTCCTCGAGTGCAGCACCAATCATAATCATTAAATTCTATTTATTTTAGCTTTTTTTATTTGAGTAATTTGACTGTTGTATAACGCATAATTCCTTTATTGTTTAATTTACTATAAGACCGTTTTAAAATCGTATGAGCAGACAAAGAATACTAATCATTTTATTTTAACAAAGTCACTTACATCCAGATAGAATATCATTATTATTGTTGAACTGGTCATTTTTTGTTAATGTGTGATCATTACCTGCAGCTACACGTCTGCACATGCTCTGTATCAACGTGAGAGAAAAACGGAGTATGGTTTTTTAGACCATTTTAATTTGGTAGTGGACTAAAGAAACCTGTGCTTTGGTGCTTTCATAAAAGCTGTTGTTGGAAAAAAAGAAATATAGGTTGGTAGATTAGTCATTTCTTAGTAATTTTTCAAGATACATATTATTCATATTTTAAATTATTTATTTTAAATAATCAAATTGATTTGAATAATTTTCTAAAGTATTTATTTTCTATTTTTAAGTTTATGCTCAACTCTGAGTCATAAACTGGACTTAACAGATTGTACTGTTTAAGAACCTTATTCATTTATATCTTAGACTTATATTTTACATTTTGATTGCTGCGTTTTTTAAATTTATAAAACACGTCTGCTTCTGGCTGCAGGTAATAAATAAACTTCACTGTACGATGTATAACTGTGCACGTGACAAATAAAGCTTATCTTATCTTTAATGATTGGGCCCCACGCAGATGGAGTGAGAAAAGTAACTGACTCGTGCAAAAACAAAGGGCCTAGTCATGTTACATTGCAATAAAAAGTCAGTCTTGATGCTATAGTGCCATATTTTTGGGGCTTTTTTATTGATAGATTTTTGGCAAAAGGACAGAGAACAGACCTGACTCACTGCAGCAGCTGAAGTGATAAACATAATACACTTATTTAGTTTGTTTTTTTAGACATTTTCTATTCATTTTTTTCAGTTCTTAAAAGGTTTGTTCTGTATATTAAACACATTTTCCAAAAATACAATTGTATAAATACAACTGACATTTGTGTATTTTATTTAATATTGTTATAATATTATTATAGTTAATTATTGTTTAATAACTGTGTTTATTAAAACAGGAAAAACATAAATAAACAACATGAGAAAACCTATTGCGATTTTCTTTTTTTAATTCCCCATCGCCGAAGTCTGGAGTCCAAATAATATTAATAAGATAATAACTACAACTCACTCGTGCAGTTAACTCCCTACAAACTGGAATCTATCCAAGAGCCTTTCCTAAAGAAGAGCAGTCTTCATGCCACACTGTGTAACAACCATCACATTCTTATAAACCTGACTGAGTCTTACTGTGAGTCTGGTCCTGGTTCTTTGAAGTCTGGAGATTCACCTTTAGACCAGTCACTCTTCATGGACAGATGTGAGAGTCCAGACTCTGACCTGGAGAACAGCACCAAAGAAACAGACTGAAGTTTGTACAAATAAAGAGAATGTGCATGAGTCTGAGACAGAACACTTACTGTGGATCAGTGCTGCCCCCTGGAGGCTCCTCCTTCAAACTCATCCTGGAGCCTGAGGAGGACCTGATGGACCGACTCTGATCTGAAAAGCTTCTGGAGGAACAAGAGGCTTGGTTTGATGGTGAGGGTCACAGGAGCCGCTGAGGGAGGGTCAAAGGTCAGGGGTTACGTTTGTGTGTTACTCTGATAATATTTGATATTGTAGAGACTGGACTCATGAAAATAATAAACACTGGAAAGATTTTCCTGCAGCAAACCCTGAAGAACACAACCTTTTAAACACCATTATATTCTCCATCTGCATCAATAGAATTAAAAACTACAGCTGCTATAAACTCGGACTAAACCTGGACTAAACCTGGTGTAAACCTAGACTAAACCTGGTGTAAACCTGGACTAAACCTGGTCTAAACCCGGACTAAACCTGGACTAAACCTTAACAGCTTGTTCTGTCTCAGACTGAATCTAATTTAAATTAAAAACCCGCGCACATGTCACTTTCCGCCATTTTCCCTCGAACTCCTTGAAGACTTTGACACAAGTCACTAAAGTTTGAACAAAGTCTAAATGAAGCTCAGTGACGGATTAAAACACGTTAAAGACTCTTGTGTTGTTTACCTCACAGTCGGAGCCTCTTCTTCTGTCACTTCATTGTCATTAAACCAAAGAAACGCAGAGAAACTCCTGCGTTTATCTTTATCTGAAACTGTCACAGGAAAAGGGGCGGGGCGTTGTCACAGTAACCACGTACTCTTACGTGAGTCTGCGTCACGACGTCAGTTTCATTTAATACAAAGACATGGGAAGATTTGGAATTTAAAATAAATCAATCAACAAAGGAAAAAGAAATAAAGTTTAAACAACAGAAGAATTAAATTGTCAAATCATTTATTTGTTCCATTCATAAAAATGCACAGTAGTGTGTAAGTTTCCAAAAAAAACACATTTTTATAATTAGAAAAGGAGCAGTGTAAAGAATATTATTATATTTCCCTTTATTTTTTTTATTGAAATGTCTTTATTAGGATCATTTAGGAGCCTTTCTTAGATCACGCAGTAAATGTAAAAGTTATTTCTTTGGTATTGAAAAAATAAACCAAAGAACAACAGACAGCAGACAGTGCAGGACTCTTCCTGACTGCTCTACAATCAGTCCAGGACCAAAGAAGACCCAACAATTTCCTCTCAGGGATTAATAAAGTTGAATTGAATTGAACTGGGATCAGCTTTTGCCTTCTTCAGGTTCAACAGAGCAACAGGTTTCAAAGTCAGAAATTACAAGTTTAGTCCAGAAA
Organism: Neodontobutis hainanensis; assembly: GCA_024349245.1. Lineage (NCBI taxonomy): Eukaryota > Metazoa > Chordata > Actinopteri > Gobiiformes > Odontobutidae > Neodontobutis > Neodontobutis hainanensis. The sequence goes on along the minus strand of JALDNG010000002.1, from coordinate 18,582,446 downwards.
CTATTATAATGTGGTTACTTTTATTAATATTCACAGAATAACACCGGTCTAGACCGGGACCAGGTCTGAACCAGGTCTGAACCAGGACCAGGTCTGAGACGGGACCAGGTCTAGACCGGGACCAGCTCTGAACCAGGTCTGAACCAGGACCAGGTCTGAGACGGGACCAGGTCTAGACCGGGACCAGCTCTGAACCAGGTCTGAACCAGGACCAGGTCTGAGGCGGGACCAGGTCTAGACCGGGACCAGGTCTGAGCCGCTTCATGAAAGAGCCCCAAGTGATTTTGAGCTTCAGTAAATATCAGCTCTGATTGATCCCAGAACTAAAACTCGAAACGAGCCGTGTTCTCGCTGCTTCTACAGAAACTTGATTCATAAGATCAACAGCATGAACAGGTACCTTTTATTGAAACACGAGACAAAACAGTAAATGCATGTTCTGTGTTGGATTGGTTTTGTCTGGAGGGTTTGTGGAACAGAACATGAACTGAACTGGACTTTAAACAGAATAAATGAAAGTGGAGCAGCTCTAAGCCTCTGTCTCGAACATCTTCTTTCTTCCGTTCATCCCGGCCTTGTCTTCGATGTTCTTCCTCCAGTCTCCGGTCTGTTTCTCCTGAAAACCAACAAACAGTCTTGAAATGTTGGAGAATAAAACTCTTATCGAGCACAGCCCACAGCTGAACCACGAGGGACTGACGGTCTAAATACTGACCATTTTACTCGTCAAGACCAACCAAGACCACAAATGGTACATTTGTCTGTTCTTAAAACCTCAATCATTTTATAATGAATTAAAAATCTAGTTCTAACTCTGTCTCCTTCAAACACTGACCTCTGAGTCTGGACCTGGTCTAAGACTGGACTAACTCTGTCTCCTTCAAACACTGACCTCTGAGTCTGGACCTGGTCTAAGACTGGACTAACTCTGTCTCCTTCAAACACTGACCTCTGAGTCTGGACCTGGTCTAAGTCTGGACTAACACTTACCTCCACGAGTCTGGACCTGGTCTAAGTCTGGACTAATTATGTCTCCTTCAAACACTGACCTCCGTGAGTCTGGACCTGGTCTAAGTCTGGACTAACACTTACCTCCACGAGTCTGGACCTGGTCTAAGTCTGGACTAATTATGTCTCCTTCAAACACTGACCTCCACGAGTCTGGACCTGGTCTAAGACTTGGACTCCTTAGTTAAATGTCTTTATCTCTGCAAATGTCTCAGTCTCGGGTCTTGGTCCTGTCCAGGTGTCAGGTCCTGGTCCTGCCCCAGTCTCAGTTCTTGGTCCTGTCCCTGACTCAGGTCCTGGTCCTGTCCTGATCCTGGTCCTGGTCCTGGTCCTGCCCCAGTCTCAGTTCTTGGTCCTGTCCTGGTCTCAGGTCCTGGTCCTGCCCCAGTCTCAGTTCTTGGTCCTGGTCCTGACTCAGGTCCTGGTCCTGTCCCGGTCTGGACTCCAGCTCCAGTGTCTGACCTCGTCCTTGGCCTCCTTCTTGACCTGCCGCAGGTTCCCTCTCAGGTCCAGGGACACTTTGTGCTTGGATCCCAGGAGCGCGGCCAACATGGCGTCGGCCGACATCCTGACTTTCCTCAGAACCGGCTTCTTGAACTTTCCCTTCAGGTCCTGCAGCTTGAGCTTCAGGTCGTCGAGCTGAGGACAGGAACCAGGAAGTACTACAAATGGACAGAAGCATTAAGGAGCAAATAAAACCGTTTTTACCTCTTTGTCCGATTTTCTGACTTTGAGCTTGATGTCGTAGCGCTCCTCGTCCACCAGCTCGATCTGTCTGTGGAGCGTCCTGCACAGCTCCTGAAAAAACAACTCCGACTGTCTTTTACTCTAGAACAGCTTTTACACTGAACCAGAAGTGACGACCATATATGGAAACATCAAAGCACAAGGAGTGTAGACCTGGTTTAGACCTGGTTTAGACCTGGTTTAGTCCTGGTTTAGTCCTGTTTACACCTGGTTTAGTCCTGGTTTAGTCCTGTTTAGACCTGGTTTAGACCTGGTTAAGACCTGGTTAAGACCTGCTTTAGTCCTGTTTTAGACCTAGTTTAGACCTGTTTAAGACCTGCTTTAGTCCTGTTTTAGACCTGGTTTAGACCTGGTTAAGACCTGGTTTAGTCCTGGTTTAGTCCTGTTTTAGACCTGGTTTAGTCCTGTTTAGACCTGGTTTAGTCCTGTTTTAGTCCTGTTTTAGTCCTGGTTTAGTCCTGGTTTAGTCCTGTTTAGACCTGGTTTAGTCCTGGTTTAGTCCTGGTTTAGTCCTGTTAAGACCTGCTTTAGTCCTGGTTTAGTCCTGGTTTAGTCCTGTTTAGACCTGGTTTAGTCCTGGTTTAGTCCTGTTTAGACCTGGTTTAGTCCTGTTTAGACCTGGTTTAGTCCTGTTTAGACCTGGTTTAGACCTGTTTTAGACCTGGTTTAGACCTGTTTTAGACCTGGTTTAGACCTGGTTTAGACCTGTTTTAGACCTGTTTTAGACCTGGTTTAGACCTGGTTTAGTCCTGGTTTAGTCCTGGTTTAGTCCTGTTTAGACCTGGTTTAGTCCTGTTTTAGTCCTGTTTAGACCTGGTTTAGTCCTGTTTAGACCTGGTTTAGTCCTGTTTTAGTCCTGGTTTAGTCCTGGTTTAGACCTGTTTTAGACCTGGTTTAGTCCTGGTTTAGTCCTGTTTAGACCTGGTTTAGACCTGGTTTAGATCTGTTTAGTCCTGGTTTAGACCTGGTTTAATCCTGGTTTAGTCCTGGTTTAGTCCTGTTTAGACCTGGTTTAGTCCTGGTTTAGTCCTGGTTTAGTCCTGTTTAGACCTGGTTTAGACCTGGTTTAGACCTGGTTTAGTCCTGGTTTAGTCCTGTTTAGACCTGGTTTAGTCCTGGTTTAGTCCTGTTTAGACCTGGTTTAGACCTGGTTTAGACCTGTTTTAGACCTGGTTTAGACCTGGTTTAGTCCTGGTTTAGTCCTGGTTTAGTCCTGTTTAGACCTGGTTTAGTCCTGGTTTAGTCCTGGTTTAGTCCTGTTTAGACCTGGTTTAGACCTGGTTTAGACCTGGTTTAGTCCTGGTTTAGTCCTGGTTTAGTCCTGTTTAGACCTGGTTTAGTCCTGGTTTAGTCCTGGTTTAGTCCTGTTTAGACCTGGTTTAGACCTGGTTTAGTCCTGGTTTAGTCCTGGTTTAGACCTGGTTTAGTCCTGGTTTAGACCTGGTTTAGTCCTGGTTTAGACCTGTTTTAGACCTGGTTTAGACCTGGTTTAGTCCTGGTTTAGTCCTGGTTTAGACCTGGTTTAGTCCTGGTTTAGTCCTGGTTTAGACCTGGTTTAGTCCTGGTTTAGTCCTGTTTAGACCTGGTTTAGACCTGGTTTAGTCCTGGTTTAGTCCTGGTTTAGACCTGGTTTAGTCCTGGTTTAGACCTGTTTTAGACCTGGTTTAGACCTGGTTTAGTCCTGGTTTAGTCCTGGTTTAGTCCTGTTTAGACCTGGTTTAGTCCTGGTTTAGTCCTGTTTAGTCCTGTTTAGACCTGGTTTAGACCTGGTTTAGACCTGGTTTAGACCTGGTTTAGACCTGTTTTAGACCTGTTTTAGACCTGGTTTAGACCTGGTTTAGTCCTGGTTTAGTCCTGGTTTAGTCCTGTTTAGACCTGGTTTAGTCCTGGTTTAGTCCTGTTTAGTCCTGTTTAGTCCTGGTTTAGTCCTGGTTTAGACCTGGTTTAGTCCTGGTTTAGTCCTGGTTTAGACCTGGTTTAGTCCTGGTTTAGTCCTGGTTTAGACCTGGTTTAGTCCTGGTTTAGTCCTGTTTAGACCTGGTTTAGACCTGGTTTAGTCCTGGTTTAGTCCTGGTTTAGACCTGGTTTAGTCCTGGTTTAGACCTGTTTTAGACCTGGTTTAGACCTGGTTTAGTCCTGGTTTAGTCCTGGTTTAGTCCTGTTTAGACCTGGTTTAGTCCTGGTTTAGTCCTGTTTAGTCCTGTTTAGTCCTGGTTTAGTCCTGGTTAGTCCGGTTGGTACCTGTAGGTCTTGAACAGTTTGAGCCGGACTCAGAGCAGGACAGGTCTCGTTCATGTAACGCTCTTTTTCTTCCTCGACTCGTTGATCCTCTTCCTCCAGCGTGGACTGACCGATCTGCAGCAGCAGACTCTGAAAACGGTTTAATGCATTCACCACAGGTTTTATTCCAGAACAGACACTCCTTTAGTTCTGTCGACGTGACGAGTCTAACACTGTCGACTCTGCTCGACAGATTTGATTTTGGTCCTTCATCTCATGTCCCCCGAGGCCCCCGAGGCCCCTGAGCCCCCCGAGGCCCCTAGAGCCCCCTGAGGTCCCTGAGCCCCCCGAGGCCCCTGAGGCCCCTAGAGCCCCTTGAGGCCCCTAGAGCCCCCTGAGGTCCCTGAGGCCCCTGAGCCCCCTGAGGCCCCTAGAGCCCCTTGAGGCCCCTAGAGCCCCCTGAGGCCCCTGAGCCCCCCGAGGCCCCTGAGGCCCCTAGAGCCCCCTGAGGTCCCTGAGGCCCCTGAGCCCCGAGGCCCCTGAGGCCCCTAGAGCCCCTGAGGTCCCTGAGGCCCCTAGAGCCCCTGAGGTCCCTGAGGCCCCTAGAGCCCCAGAGGCCCCTGAGGCCCCTAGAGCCCCTGAGGCCCCTGAGGCCCCTTGAGCCCCAGAGGCCCCTGAGCCCCGAGGCCCCTAGAGCCCCAGAGGCCCCTGAGGCCCCTAGAGCCCCTTGAGGCCCCTAGAGCCCCTGAGGTCCCTGAGGCTCCTAGAGCCCCTGAGGTCCCTGAGCCCCGAGGCCCCTGAGCCCCTAGAGCCCCTGAGGCCCCTGAGGCCCCTAGAGCCCCTGAGGTCCTGAGGCCCCTAGAGCCCCCGAGGCCCCTAGAGCCCCTGAGGCCCCTGAGGCCCCTAGAGCCCCTGAGGTCCCTGAGGCCCCTAGAGCCCCCGAGGCCCCTAGAGCCCCTGAGGCCCCGAGGTCCCTGAGCCCCGAGGCCCCTAGAGCCCCTGAGGCCCCTAAGCCCCTGAGGCCCCTTGAGCCCCTGAGGCCCCTGAGGCCCCTAAGCCCCTGAGGCCCCTGCTCTTTGACCTGGTCCTGGCCCTTAACAATAGCGCTCTCTGCAGTTGAAAGGACATATGTGGAGCCTGGAGAGTCTCTCTGTCGCCCCTCAGTCTCTTCGAGAGTTTCTCAGGACCAGGCTGAACACTAACGAGCGTACTCACGAAGTCTTTCTCTTTCTGTGTTTGTGTTTGCACAGACATAAAAACTATTTCAGATTTTATTGAGAAATCCTGAATCAAAGAAGTGTGGTTGTGATCAGGATTTAAAATATAAAGCTTGTTAAAATTATTTAAATGTGTGGTTCAAATTCAGAGAAGATGATAATATTGATAATGAAACAGATAAAAAGCAAAAGAAAGAAAAGGAAGAAGGAAGAAAGGCCAAAGGTCACGGTACCTTGAGGTAATTCCTCCGAGATACTGGCATCTTTTTCCTGAAATAAGGAAGAATTAAAGTCATTTTTTTAGTGTTTTGTTTGATTTGACCTGTGTCCTGTCCCAGAGCTCTTCAGACACTCGTAAAAACTCTAAAGAACATGGAGCAGGTCTTTCAGCTGTAAATCCTTCTGGAGTTTAACCTGAGAAAACTCAGTTCCTTTGTGTTTTTAAAGCAGTACTCACTCTGCCATGGTTCCGCTCCTGGTCCTGGATCCGATCTGACAAATGCACAGAGCTCAGAGGCTTTATAGACTCCGGTCCTGAGGGTGGGGTTGATGCTGGAGCTCTGGGGAGATGTTGGGGGAGGAGGCAGCAGTTGTCTCTCAGATCAGTTTGGACAACAGCTGACACTCACTGAGGAATGTTGTTCTTCCGAATCGAAGGATGCTCCAAACAAAGATGTTTATTTAGTGTCCCATCATCAGGCCAGTCCTCGTAGAAAGTACCTGGAACAGTAATATCCCTGCTTCTTCCTCAGAGTCACGTGATGAAGACCTCTGTGACACTATACTATGTTATTCTTTTTATTCACTGGACCTCTGCCCTGTTTGTTCAAAACGCCCTCTCTTCAGGTGATTTATGAAGAGTTTCTGTTGCAAGAGAAAATACAAGTGTGAGGGTTTTTGTTGAAGACAGTGGCTGATAAAGACACACCTGTGAAGGACTGGAGCAGCTGTGGATCTAAACCAGGACTAAACCTGGTCTAAAGCAGGACTTTACGACGGTCTCAGCTGCTCTCGGTCTGTCGGGGACTTTAGGAAACGCTCTCTAGGATTAACCTCCACCAAACATGGTCCAAGGCTACTTCTAAAAAACAGAAGGTCTGATACTTAAAAACACATCGAAAATGAGAGTTCATCCTGAGTCTGGTCAGAAAGACTTTTACTCAAAGCAGTTTAAGACATGTTCGAGGACAAATAAGTAAAAGTCAAAATACAAAGACCATTTAGAATGATATTTCAGACATTGGTGAAAAGCAAGGACATATGTTTATCTTCACATATGTCCACACACTGGATCTGAGGCTCCAACAACACGTCTCTGTCACAGCAGGACTTTAGTTTCACGCAGCAGTGTCTCATTTCAAGTCCGCCTAAGTCGAGTCCTGGTCTCACTCCTCGGACTGTCCGGGCACCTGCCACAAGTCACAAAAAAAGAGACGGACTTGAACAGGTTTCAGTTGGATTTAAAAGGATTCTACTCAGTCTTGAACAGGTTTTAGTCGGCCCTCACCTTCAGTTTGTCCATCAGAGCCTCCATCTCCTGAGTCCAGTCCAAAAGTTGGACCAGACTCTGGACTCCCTGGACCACGTCTCCGAGCAGCGCCACGTCATGTGACCTCCGTCTCCAAAGAAACGGCCCGACCAGGTCCCTGTTGATGAGGAGCCGAGGAACTGAGCCCCGCACTGCACCGGCCAGACTGGCGAAGGGCTCCACCTGCAGGACCGAGCGGGTATTACAGGCAGGATTTAAACCTGTTCAGATCCAACTAAAACCTGTTCAAAATCAACTTAAATCTGTTCAAATCCAACTAAAACCTGTTCAAATCCACCTAAAACCAGTTCAAATCCAACTAAACCTGTTCAAATCCAACTAAAACCTGTTCAAATCCAACTAAAACCTGTTCAAAATCAACTAAAACCTGTTCAAAATCAACTAAAACCTGTTCAAATCCAACTAAACCTGTTCAAAATCAACTAAAACCAGTTCAAATCCATCTAAACCCTGTTCAAATCCAACTAAAACATGTTCAAATCCAACTAAACCTGTTCAAAATCAACTAAAACCTGTTCAAATCCAACTAAACCTGTTCAAAATCAACTAAAACCAGTTCAAATCCATCTAAACCCTGTTCAAATCCAACTAAAACATGTTCAAATCCAACTAAACCTGTTCAAATCCAACTAAAACATGTTCAAATCCAACTAAACCTGTTCAAAATCAACTAAAACCTGTTCAAATCCAACTAAACCTGTTCAAAATCAACTAAAACCTGTTCAAATCCAACTAAACCTGTTCAAAATCAACTAAAACCTGTTCACATCCAACTAAAACCTGTTCACATCCAACTAAAACCTGTTTAAATCCAACTAAAACATGTTCAAATCCAACTAAAACCTGTTCACATCCAACTAAAACCTTTTCAAATCCAACTAAAACATGTTCAAATCCAACTAAAACCTGTTCAAATCCAACTAAAACCTGTTCAAATCCAACTAAAACCTGTTCAAATCCAACTAAAACCTGTTCAAATCCAACTAAAACCTGTTCACATCCAACTAAAACCTGTTCAAATCCAACTAAAACCTGTTCAAATCCAACTAAAACCTGTTCAAATCCAACTAAAACCTGTTCAAATCCAACTACAACCTGTTCAAAATCAACTAAACCTGTTCAAATCCAACTAAAACCTGTTCACATCCAACTAAATCTGTTCACATCCAACTAAAACCTTTTCAAATCCAACTAAAACCTGTTCTAATCCATCTAAAACCTGTTCACATCCAACTAAAACCTGTTCAAATCCAACTAAAACCTGTTCACATCCAACTAAAACCTGTTCAAATCCAACTAAAACATGTTCAAATCCATCTAAAACCTGTTCAAAATCAACTAAACCTGTTCAAATCCAACTAAACCTGTTCAAATCCAGCTAAAACCTGTTCACATCCAACTAAAACCTGTTCAAATCCAACTAAAACATGTTCAAATCCATCTAAAACCTGTTCAAAATCAACTAAACCTGTTCAAATCCAACTAAACCTGTTCAAATCCAGCTAAAACCTGTTCAGATCCAACTAAAACCTGTTCAAATCCATCTAAAACCTGTTCAAATCCAACTAAAACCTGTTCAAATCCATCTAAAACCTGTTCAAATCCAACTAAAACCTGTTCAAATCCAACTAAAACCTGTTCAAATCCAACTAAACCTGTTCAAAATCAACTAAAACCAGTTCAAATCCATCTAAACCCTGTTCAAATCCAACTAAAACATGTTCAAATCCAACTAAACCTGTTCAAAATCAACTAAAACCTGTTCAAATCCAACTAAACCTGTTCAAAATCAACTAAAACCAGTTCAAATCCATCTAAACCCTGTTCAAATCCAACTAAAACATGTTCAAATCCAACTAAACCTGTTCAAAATCAACTAAAACCTGTTCAAATCCAACTAAACCTGTTCAAAATCAACTAAAACCTGTTCAAATCCAACTAAACCTGTTCAAAATCAACTAAAACCTGTTCACATCCAACTAAAACCTGTTCACATCCAACTAAAACCTGTTTAAATCCAACTAAAACATGTTCAAATCCAACTAAAACCTGTTCAAATCCAACTAAAACCTGTTCAAATCCAACTAAAACCTGTTCAAATCCAACTAAAACCTGTTCACATCCAACTAAAACCTTTTCAAATCCAACTAAAACATGTTCAAATCCAACTAAAACCTGTTCAAATCCAACTAAAACCTGTTCAAATCCAACTAAAACCTGTTCAAATCCAACTAAAACCTGTTCTAATCCATCTAAAACCTGTTCAAAATCAACTAAACCTGTTCAAATCCAACTAAAACCTGTTCACATCCAACTAAAACCTGTTCAAATCCAACTAAAACCTGTTCAAATCCAACTAAACCTGTTCAAATCCAACTAAAACCTGTTCAAATCCAACTACAACCTGTTCAAAATCAACTAAACCTGTTCAAATCCAACTAAAACCTGTTCACATCCAACTAAATCTGTTCACATCCAACTAAAACCTTTTCAAATCCAACTAAAACCTGTTCTAATCCATCTAAAACCTGTTCACATCCAACTAAAACCTGTTCAAATCCAACTAAAACCTGTTCACATCCAACTAAAACCTGTTCAAATCCAACTAAAACATGTTCAAATCCATCTAAAACCTGTTCAAAATCAACTAAACCTGTTCAAATCCAACTAAACCTGTTCAAAATCAACTAAAACCTGTTCAAATCCAACTAAACCTGTTCAAAATCAACTAAAACCTGTTCAAATCCAACTAAACCTGTTCAAAATCAACTAAAAACTAAAACCAGTTCAAATCCATCTAAAACCTGTTCAAATCCAACTAAAACCTGTTCAAATCCAACTAAAACCTGTTCAAATCCAACTAAAACCTGTTCACATCCAACTAAAACCATTTCAAATCCAACTAAAACCTGTTCAAATCCAACTAAAACCTGTTCAAATCCAACTAAAACCTGTTCAAATCCATCTAAAACCTGTTCAAAATCAACTAAACCTGTTCAAATCCAACTAAACCTGTTCAAATCCAGCTAAAACCTGTTCAGATCCAACTAAAACCTGTTCAAATCCATCTAAAACCTGTTCAAATCCAACTAAACCTGTTCAAATCCATCTAAAACCTGTTCAAATCCAACTAAAACCTGTTCAAATCCAACTAAAACCTGTTCAAAATCAACTAAAACCTGTTCAAAATCAACTAAAACCTGTTCAAATCCAACTAAACCTGTTCAAAATCAACTAAAACCAGTTCAAATCCATCTAAACCCTGTTCAAATCCAACTAAAACATGTTCAAATCCAACTAAACCTGTTCAAAATCAACTAAAACCTGTTCAAATCCAACTAAACCTGTTCAAAATCAACTAAAACCAGTTCAAATCCATCTAAACCCTGTTCAAATCCAACTAAAACATGTTCAAATCCAACTAAACCTGTTCAAAATCAACTAAAACCTGTTCAAATCCAACTAAACCTGTTCAAAATCAACTAAACCTGTTCAAATCCAACTAAACCTGTTCAAAATCAACTAAAACCTGTTCACATCCAACTAAAACCTGTTCACATCCAACTAAAACCTGTTTAAATCCAACTAAAACATGTTCAAATCCAACTAAAACCTGTTCAAATCCAACTAAAACCTGTTCAAATCCAACTAAAACCTGTTCAAATCCAACTAAAACCTGTTCACATCCAACTAAAACCTTTTCAAATCCAACTAAAACATGTTCAAATCCAACTAAAACCTGTTCAAATCCAACTAAAACCTGTTCAAATCCAACTAAAACCTGTTCAAATCCAACTAAAACCTGTTCAAATCCAACTAAAACCTGTTCTAATCCATCTAAAACCTGTTCAAAATCAACTAAACCTGTTCAAATCCAACTAAAACCTGTTCACATCCAACTAAAACCTGTTCAAATCCAACTAAAACCTGTTCAAATCCAACTAAACCTGTTCAAATCCAACTAAAACCTGTTCAAATCCAACTACAACCTGTTCAAAATCAACTAAACCTGTTCAAATCCAACTAAAACCTGTTCAAATCCAACTAAACCTGTTCAAATCCAGCTAAAACCTGTTCAGATCCAACTAAAACCTGTTCAAATCCATCTAAAACCTGTTCAAATCCAACTAAAACCTGTTCAAATCCATCTAAAACCTGTTCAAATCCAACTAAAACCTGTTCAAATCCAACTAAAACCTGTTCAAATCCATCTAAAACCTGTTCAAATCCATCTAAAACCTTTTCAAATCCATCTAAAACCTGTTCAAATCCAACTAAACCTGTTCAAATCCAAAAAAAACCTGTTCAAATCCAACTAAAACCTGTTCACATCCAATTAAAACCTGTTCAAATCCAACTAAACCTGTTCACATCCAACTAAAACCTGTTCACATCCAACTAAAACCTGTTCAAATCCAACTAAAACCTGTTCAAATCCAACTAAAACCTGTTCACATCCAACTAAAACCTTTTCAAAATCAACTAAACCTGTTCAAATCCAACTAAAACCTGTTCAAATCCAACTAAAACCTGTTCAAATCCATCTAAAACCTGTTCAAAATCAACTAAACCTGTTCAAATCCAACTAAACCTGTTCAAATCCAACTAAAACCTGTTCACATCCAATACCTGTTCAAATCCAACTAAAACCTGTTCAAGTCCAACTAAACCTGTTCACATCCAACTAAAACCTGTTCAAATCCAACTAAAACCAGTTCAAATCCAACTAAAACCTGTTCAAATCCAACTAAAACCTGTTCAAATCCAACTAAAACCTGTTCAAATCCAACTAAAACCTGTTCACATCCAACTAAAACCATTTCAAATCCAACTAAAACCTGTTCAAATCCAACTAAAACCTGTTCAAATCCAACTAAAACCTGTTCAAATCCATCTAAAACCTGTTCAAAATCAACTAAACCTGTTCAAATCCAACTAAACCTGTTCAAATCCAACTAAAACCTGTTCACATCCAATACCTGTTCAAATCCAACTAAAACCTGTTCAAGTCCAACTAAACCTGTTCACATCCAACTAAAACCTGTTCAAATCCAACTAAAACCAGTTCAAATCCAACTAAAACCTGTTCAAATCCAACTAAAACCTGTTCAAATCCAACTAAAACCTGTTCATATCCAACTAAAACCAGTTCAAATCCAACTAAAACCTGTTCAAATCCAACTAAAACCTGTTCAAAATCAACTAAACCTGTTCAAATCCAACTAAAACCTGTTCAAATCCAACTAAACCTGTTCAAATCCAACTAAAACCTGTTCAAATCCAACTAAACCTGTTCAAATCCAACTAAAACCTGTTCACATCCATCTAAAACCTGTTCAAATCCAACTAAAACCTGTTCAAAATCTACTAAACCTGTTCAAATCCATCTAAAACCTGTTCAAATCCAACTAAAACTTGTTCAAATCCATCTAAAACCTGTTCAAATCCATCTAAAACCTGTTCAAAATCAACTAAACCTGTTCAAATCCAACTAAAACCTGTTCAAATCCAACTAAAACCTGTTCAAATCCAACTAAAACCTGTTCACATCCAACTGAAATCTGTTCAAATCCAACTAAACCTGTTCAAATCCAACTAAAACCTGTTCACATCCAACTAAAACCTGTTCAAATGCAACTAAAACCTGTTCAAATCCAACTAAAACCTGTTCAAATCCAACTAAAACCTGTTCAAATCCAACTAAAACCTGTTCAAATCCAACTAAAACCTGTTCAAATGCAACTAAAACCTGTTCAAATCCAACTAAACCTGTTCAAATCCATCTAAAACCTGTTTAAATCCAACTAAACCTGTTCAAATCCAACTAAACCTGTTCAAATCCAACTAAAACCCTTTTCAAATCCAACTAAAACCTGTTCAAATCCAACTAAAACCTGTTCAAATGCAACTAAAACCTGTTCAAATCCAACTAAAACCTGTTCAAATCCAACTAAAACCTGTTCAAATCCAACTAAAACCTGTTCAAAATCAACTAAAACCTGTTCAAAATCAACTAAAACCTGTTCAAATCCAACTAAACCTGTTCAAAATCAACTAAAACCAGTTCAAATCCATCTAAACCCTGTTCAAATCCAACTAAAACATGTTCAAATCCAACTAAACCTGTTCAAAATCAACTAAAACCTGTTCAAATCCAACTAAACCTGTTCAAAATCAACTAAAACCTGTTCAAATCCAACTAAACCTGTTCAAAATCAACTAAAACCTGTTCACATCCAACTAAAACCTGTTCACATCCAACTAAAACCTGTTTAAATCCAACTAAAACATGTTCAAATCCAACTAAAACCTGTTCACATCCAACTAAAACCTTTTCAAATCCAACTAAAACATGTTCAAATCCAACTAAAACCTGTTCAAATCCAACTAAAACCTGTTCAAATCCAACTAAAACCTGTTCAAATCCAACTAAAACCTGTTCTAATCCATCTAAAACCTGTTCAAAATCAACTAAACCTGTTCAAATCCAACTAAAACCTGTTCACATCCAACTAAAACCTGTTCACATCCAACTAAAACCTGTTCAAATCCAACTAAACCTGTTCAAATCCAACTAAAACCTGTTCAAATCCAACTACAACCTGTTCAAAATCAACTAAACCTGTTCAAATCCAACTAAAACCTGTTCACATCCAACTAAATCTGTTCACATCCAACTAAAACCTTTTCAAATCCAACTAAAACCTGTTCTAATCCATCTAAAACCTGTTCACATCCAACTAAAACCTGTTCAAATCCAACTAAAACCTGTTCACATCCAACTAAAACCTGTTCAAATCCAACTAAAACATGTTCAAATCCATCTAAAACCTGTTCAAAATCAACTAAACCTGTTCAAATCCAACTAAACCTGTTCAAATCCGGCTAAAACCTGTTCAGATCCGACTAAAACCTGTTCAAATCCATCTAAAACCTGTTCAAATCCAACTAAAACCTGTTCAAATCCATCTAAAACCTGTTCAAATCCAACTAAAACCTGTTCAAATCCAACTAAAACCTGTTCAAATCCAACTAAAACCTGTTCAAATCCATTTAAAACCTGTTCAAATCCATCTAAAACTTTTTCAAATCCATCTAAAACCTGTTCAAATCCAACTAAACCTGTTCAAATCCAAAAAAAACCTGTTCAAATCCAACTAAAACCTGTTCACATCCAATTAAAACCTGTTCAAATCCAACTAAACCTGTTCACATCCAACTAAAACCTGTTCACATCCAACTAAAACCTGTTCAAATCCAACTAAAACCTGTTCAAATCCAACTAAAACCTGTTCACATCCAACTAAAACCTTTTCAAAATCAACTAAACCTGTTCAAATCCAACTAAAACCTGTTCAAATCCAACTAAAACCTGTTCAAATCCATCTAAAACCTGTTCAAAATCAACTAAACCTGTTCAAATCCAACTAAACCTGTTCAAATCCAACTAAAACCTGTTCACATCCAATACCTGTTCAAATCCAACTAAAACCTGTTCAAGTCCAACTAAACCTGTTCACATCCAACTAAAACCTGTTCAAATCCAACTAAAACCAGTTCAAATCCAACTAAAACCTGTTCAAATCCAACTAAAACCAGTTCAAATCCAACTAAAACCTGTTCAAATCCAACTAAAACCTGTTCAAATCCAACTAAAACCTGTTCACATCCAACTAAAACCATTTCAAATCCAACTAAAACCTGTTCAAATCCAACTAAAACCTGTTCAAATCCAACTAAAACCTGTTCAAATCCAACTAAAACCTGTTCACATCCAACTAAAACCTGTTCAAATCCAACTAAAACCTGTTCAAATCCAACTAAACCTGTTCAAATCCAACTAAAACCTGTTCACATCCAACTGAAATCTGTTCAAATCCAACTAAACCTGTTCACATCCATCTAAAACCTGTTCAAATCCAACTAAAACCTGTTCACATCCAACTAAAACCTGTTCAAATCCAACTAAAACCTGTTCACATCCAACTAAAACCTGTTCAAATCCAACTAAAACCTGTTCACATCCATCTAAAACCTGTTCAAATCCAACTAAAACCTGTTCTAATCCATCTAAAACCTGTTCAAATCCAACTAAAACCTGTTCAAATCCAACTAAAACCAGTTCAAATCCATCTAAACCCTGTTCAAATCCAACTAAAACATGTTCAAATCCAACTAAACCTGTTCAAAATCAACTAAAACCTGTTCAAATCCAACTAAACCTGTTCAAAATCAACTAAAACCTGTTCAAATCCAACTAAACCTGTTCAAAATCAACTAAAACCTGTTCACATCCAACTAAAACCTGTTCACATCCAACTAAAACCTGTTTAAATCCAACTAAAACATGTTCAAATCCAACTAAAACCTGTTCACATCCAACTAAAACCTTTTCAAATCCAACTAAAACATGTTCAAATCCAACTAAAACCTGTTCAAATCCAACTAAAACCTGTTCAAATCCAACTAAAACCTGTTCTAATCCATCTAAAACCTGTTCAAAATCAACTAAACCTGTTCAAATCCAACTAAAACCTGTTCACATCCAACTAAAACCTGTTCAAATCCAACTAAAACCTGTTCAAATCCAACTAAACCTGTTCAAATCCAACTAAAACCTGTTCAAATCCATCTAAAACCTGTTCACATCCAACTAAAACCTGTTCAAATCCAACTAAAACCTGTTCACATCCAACTAAAACCTGTTCAAATCCAACTAAAACATGTTCAAATCCATCTAAAACCTGTTCAAAATCAACTAAAACCTGTTCAAATCCAACTAAACCTGTTCAAATCCAGCTAAAACCTGTTCAGATCCAACTAAAACCTGTTCAAATCCATCTAAAACCTGTTCAAATCCAACTAAAACCTGTTCAAATCCAACTAAAACCTTTTCAAATCCAACTAAAACCTGTTCAAATCCAACTAAAACCTGTTCAAATCCAACTAAAACCTGTTCAAATCCAACTAAAACCTGTTCAAATCCAACTAAAACCTGTTCAAATCCAACTAAAACCTGTTCAAAATCAACTAAAACCTGTTCAAAATCAACTAAAACCTGTTCAAATCCAACTAAACCTGTTCAAAATCAACTAAAACCAGTTCAAATCCATCTAAACCCTGTTCAAATCCAACTAAAACCTGTTCAAATCCAACTAAACCTGTTCAAAATCAACTAAAACCTGTTCAAATCCAACTAAACCTGTTCAAATCCAACTAAAACCTGTTCAAATCCAACTAAACCTGTTCAAAATCAACTAAAACCTGTTCAAATCCAACTAAACCTGTTCAAATCCAGCTAAAACCTGTTCAGATCCAACTAAAACCTGTTCAAATCCATCTAAAACCTGTTCAAATCCAACTAAAACCTGTTCAAATCCATCTAAAACCTGTTCAAATCCAACTAAAACCTGTTCAAATCCAACTAAAACCTGTTCAAATCCAACTAAAACCTGTTCAAATCCATTTAAAACCTGTTCAAATCCATCTAAAACCTTTTCAAATCCATCTAAAACCTGTTCAAATCCAACTAAACCTGTTCAAATCCAAAAAAAACCTGTTCAAATCCAACTAAAACCTGTTCACATCCAACTAAAACCTGTTCAAATCCAAATAAAACCTGTTCACATCCAACTAAAACCTGTTCAAATCCAACTAAAACCTATTCAAATGCAACTAAAACCTGTTCAAATCCAACTAAACCTGTTCACATCCAACTAAAACCTGTTCAAACCCAACTAAAACCTGTTCAAGTCCAACTAAAACCTGTTCAAACCCAACTAAAATCTGTTCAAACCCAACTAAAATCTGTTCAAACCCAACTAAAATCTGTTCAAACCCAACTAAAACCTGTTCAAACCCAACTAAAACCTGTTCAAACCCAACTAAAACCTGTTCAAATCCAACTAAACCTGTTCACATCCAACTAAAACCTGTTCAAATCCAACTAAAACATGTTCAAATCCATCTAAAACCTGTTCAAAATCAACTAAACCTGTTCAAATCCAACTAAAACCTGTATAAATCCAACTAAAACCTGTTCAAATCCAACTAAACCTGTTCAAATCCAACTAAAACCTGTTCAAATCCAACTAAAACCTGTTCAAATCCAACTAAAACCTGTTCAAATCCAACTAAAACCTGTTCAAAATCAACTAAACCTGTTCAAATCCAACTAAAACCTGTTCAAATCCAACTAAAACCTGTTCACATCCAACTAAAACCTGTTCAAATCCAACTAAAACCTATTCAAATGCAACTAAAACCTGTTCAAATCCAACTAAAACCTGTTCAAATCCAACTAAAACCTGTTCAAATCCATCTAAAACCTGTTCAAATCCAACTAAAACCTGTTCAAATCCAACTAAAACCTGTTCAAATCCAACTAAAACCTGTTCAAATCCATTTAAAACCTGTTCAAATCCATCTAAAACCTTTTCAAATCCATCTAAAACCTGTTCAAATCCAACTAAACCTGTTCAAATCCAAAAAAAACCTGTTCAAATCCAACTAAAACCTGTTCACATCCAACTAAAACCTGTTCAAATCCAACTAAAACCTGTTCACATCCAACTAAAACCTGTTTAAATCCAACTAAAACCTGTTCAAATCCAACTAAAACCTGTTCAAAATCAACTAAAACCTGTTCAAATCCAACTAAAACCTGTTCAAATCCAACTAAAACCTGTTCACATCCAATACCTGTTCAAATCCAACTAAAACCTGTTCAAGTCCAACTAAAACCTGTTCATCCAACTAAAACCTGTTCAAATCCAACTAAAACCTGTTCAAATCCAACTAAAACCTGTTCAAATCCAACTAAAACCTGTTCAAATCCAACTAAAACCTGTTCAAATCCAACTAAAACCTGTTCACATCCAACTAAAACCATTTCAAATCCAACTAAAACCTGTTCAAATCCAACTAAAACCTGTTCAAATCCAACTAAAACCTGTTCAAATCCAACTAAAACCTGTTCACATCCAACTAAAACCAGTTCAAATCCAACTAAAACCTGTTCAAATCCAACTAAACCTGTTCACATCCAACTAAAACCTGTTCAAACCCAACTAAAACCTGTTCAAATCCAACTAAAACCTGTTCAAATCCAACTAAAACCTGTTCAAATCCAACTAAAACCTGTTCAAATCCAACTAAAACCTGTTCAAATCCAACTAAAACCTGTTCACATCCAACTGAAATCTGTTCAAATCCAACTAAACCTGTTCACATCCATCTAAAACCTGTTCAAATCCAACTAAAACCTGTTCACATCCAACTAAAACCTGTTCAAATGCAACTAAAACCTGTTCAAATCCAACTAAAACCTGTTCAAATCCAACTAAAACCAGTTCAAATCCATCTAAACCCTGTTCAAATCCAACTAAAACATGTTCAAATCCAACTAAACCTGTTCAAAATCAACTAAAACCTGTTCAAATCCAACTAAACCTGTTCAAAATCAACTAAAACCTGTTCAAATCCAACTAAACCTGTTCAAAATCAACTAAAACCTGTTCACATCCAACTAAAACCTGTTCACATCCAACTAAAACCTGTTTAAATCCAACTAAAACATGTTCAAATCCAACTAAACCTGTTCAAAATCAACTAAAACCTGTTCAAATCCAACTAAACCTGTTCAAAATCAACTAAAACCTGTTCAAATCCAACTAAACCTGTTCAAAATCAACTAAAACCTGTTCAAATCCAACTAAAACCTGTTTAAATCCAACTAAAACATGTTCAAATCCAACTAAAACCTGTTCACATCCAACTAAAACCTTTTCAAATCCAACTAAAACATGTTCAAATCCAACTAAAACCTGTTCAAATCCAACTAAAACCTGTTCAAATCCAACTAAAACCTGTTCAAATCCAACTAAAACCTGTTCTAATCCATCTAAAACCTGTTCAAAATCAACTAAACCTGTTCAAATCCAACTAAAACCTGTTCACATCCAACTAAAACCTGTTCAAATCCAACTAAAACCTGTTCAAATCCAACTAAACCTGTTCAAATCCAACTAAAACCTGTTCAAATCCATCTAAAACCTGTTCACATCCAACTAAAACCTGTTCAAATCCAACTAAAACCTGTTCACATCCAACTAAAACCTGTTCAAATCCAACTAAAACATGTTCAAATCCATCTAAAACCTGTTCAAAATCAACTAAAACCTGTTCAAATCCAACTAAAACCTGTTCAAATCCAGCTAAAACCTGTTCAGATCCAACTAAAACCTGTTCAAATCCATCTAAAACCTGTTCAAATCCAACTAAAACCTGTTCAAATCCATCTAAAACCTGTTCAAATCCAACTAAAACCTGTTCAAATCCAACTAAAACCTGTTCAAATCCAACTAAAACCTGTTCAAATCCATTTAAAACCTGTTCAAATCCATCTAAAACCTTTTCAAATCCATCTAAAACCTGTTCAAATCCAACTAAACCTGTTCAAATCCAAAAAAAACCTGTTCAAATCCAACTAAAACCTGTTCACATCCAACTAAAACCTGTTCAAATCCAACTAAAACCTGTTCACATCCAACTAAAACCTGTTCAAATCCAACTAAAACCTATTCAAATGCAACTAAAACCTGTTCAAATCCAACTAAACCTGTTCACATCCAACTAAAACCTGTTCAAACCCAACTAAAACCTGTTCAAGTCCAACTAAAACCTGTTCAAACCCAACTAAAATCTGTTCAAACCCAACTAAAATCTGTTCAAACCCAACTAAAATCTGTTCAAACCCAACTAAAACCTGTTCAAACCCAACTAAAACCTGTTCAAACCCAACTAAAACCTGTTCAAATCCAACTAAAACCTGTTCACATCCAACTAAAACCTGTTCAAATCCAACTAAAACATGTTCAAATCCATCTAAAACCTGTTCAAAATCAACTAAAACCTGTTCAAATCCAACTAAAACCTGTATAAATCCAACTAAAACCTGTTCAAATCCAACTAAAACCTGTTCAAATCTAACTAAAACCTGTTCAAATCCAACTAAAACCTGTTCAAATCCAACTAAAACCTGTTCAAATCCAACTAAAACCTGTTCAAAATCAACTGAAATCTGTTCAAATCCAACTAAAACCTGTTCAAATCCATCTAAAACCTGTTCAAATCCAACTAAAACCTGTTCAAATCCAACTAAAACCTGTTCAAATCCAACTAAAACCTGTTCAAATCCAACTAAAACCTGTTCACATCCAACTAAAACCAGTTCAAATCCAACTAAAACCTGTTCAAATCCAACTAAACCTGTTCACATCCAACTAAAACCTGTTCAAACCCAACTAAAACCTGTTCAAATCCAACTAAAACCTGTTCAAATCCAACTAAAACCTGTTCAAATCCAACTAAAACCTGTTCAAAATCAACTAAACCTGTTCAAATCCAACTAAAACCTGTTCAAATCCAACTAAACCTGTTCAAATCCAACTAAAACCTGTTCAAATCCAACTAAAACCTGTTCTAATCCATCTAAAACCTGTTCAAAATCAACTAAACCTGTTCAAATCCAACTAAAACCTGTTCACATCCAACTAAAACCTGTTCAAATCAAACTAAAACCTGTTCAAATCCAACTAAACCTGTTCAAATCCAACTAAAACCTGTTCAAATCCATCTAAAACCTGTTCACATCCAACTAAAACCTGTTCAAATCCAACTAAAACCTGTTCACATCCAACTAAAACCTGTTCAAATCCAACTAAAACATGTTCAAATCCATCTAAAACCTGTTCAAAATCAACTAAACCTGTTCAAATCCAACTAAACCTGTTCAAATCCAGCTAAAACCTGTTCAGATCCAACTAAAACCTGTTCAAATCCATCTAAAACCTGTTCAAATCCAACTAAAACCTGTTCAAATCCATCTAAAACCTGTTCAAATCCAACTAAAACCTGTTCAAATCCAACTAAAACCTGTTCAAATCCAACTAAAACCTGTTCAAATCCATTTAAAACCTGTTCAAATCCATCTAAAACCTTTTCAAATCCATCTAAAACCTGTTCAAATCCAACTAAACCTGTTCAAATCCAAAAAAAACCTGTTCAAATCCAACTAAAACCTGTTCACATCCAACTAAAACCTGTTCAAATCCAACTAAAACCTGTTCACATCCAACTAAAACCTGTTCAAATCCAACTAAAACCTGTTCAAATCCAACTAAAACCTGTTCAAAATCAACTAAACCTGTTCAAATCCAACTAAACCTGTTCAAATCCAACTAAAACCTGTTCACATCCAATACCTGTTCAAATCCAACTAAAACCTGTTCAAGTCCAACTAAACCTGTTCACATCCAACTAAAACCTGTTCAAATCCAACTAAAACCAGTTCAAATCCAACTAAAACCTGTTCAAATCCAACTAAAACCTGTTCAAATCCAACTAAAACCTGTTCAAATCCAACTAAAACCTGTTCACATCCAACTAAAACCATTTCAAATCCAACTAAAACCTGTTCAAATCCAACTAAAACCTGTTCAAATCCAACTAAAACCTGTTCAAATCCAACTAAAACCTGTTCACATCCAACTAAAACCAGTTCAAATCCAACTAAAACCTGTTCAAATCCAACTAAACCTGTTCACATCCAACTAAAACCTGTTCAAACCCAACTAAAACCTGTTCAAATCCAACTAAAACCTGTTCAAATCCAACT
The DNA here is from genome assembly GCA_024349245.1 of Neodontobutis hainanensis. Taxonomy (NCBI): domain Eukaryota; kingdom Metazoa; phylum Chordata; class Actinopteri; order Gobiiformes; family Odontobutidae; genus Neodontobutis; species Neodontobutis hainanensis. The sequence goes on along the minus strand of JALDNG010000002.1, from coordinate 18,561,028 downwards.
AAAACCTGTTCATATCCAACTAAAACCAGTTCAAATCCAACTAAAACCTGTTCAAATCCAACTAAAACCTGTTCAAAATCAACTAAACCTGTTCAAATCCAACTAAAACCTGTTCAAATCCAACTAAACCTGTTCAAATCCAACTAAAACCTGTTCACATCCATCTAAAATCTGTTCAAATCCAACTAAACCTGTTTACATCCATCTAAAACCTGTTCAAATCCAACTAAAACCTGTTCAAAATCTACTAAACCTGTTCAAATCCATCTAAAACCTGTTCAAATCCAACTAAAACTTGTTCAAATCCATCTAAAACCTGTTCAAATCCATCTAAAACCTGTTCAAAATCAACTAAACCTGTTCAAATCCAACTAAAACCTGTTCAAATCCAACTAAACCTGTTCAAATCCAACTAAAACCTGTTCACATCCAACTGAAATCTGTTCAAATCCAACTAAACCTGTTCACATCCATCTAAAACCTGTTCAAATCCAACTAAAACCTGTTCACATCCAACTAAAACCTGTTCAAATGCAACTAAAACCTGTTCAAATCCAACTAAAACCTGTTCAAATCCAACTAAAACCTGTTCAAATCCAACTAAAACCTGTTCAAATCCAACTAAAACCTGTTCAAATCCAACTAAAACCTGTTCAAATGCAACTAAAACCTGTTCAAATCCAACTAAACCTGTTCAAATCCATCTAAAACCTGTTTAAATCCAACTAAACCTGTTCAAATCCAACTAAACCTGTTCAAATCCAACTAAAACCCTTTTCAAATCCAACTAAAACCTGTTCAAATCCAACTAAAACCTGTTCAAATGCAACTAAAACCTGTTCAAATCCAACTAAAACCTGTTCAAATCCAACTAAAACCTGTTTAAATCCAACTAAACCTGTTCAAATCCAACTAAACCTGTTCAAATCCAACTAAAACCCTTTTCAAATCCAACTAAAACCTGTTCAAATCCAACTAAAACCTGTTCAAATGCAACTAAAACCTGTTCAAATCCAACTAAAACCTGTTATAAATGCAACTAAAACCTGTTCAAATCCAACTAAAACCTGTTCAAATCCAACTAAAACCAGTTCAAATCCAACTAAAACCTGTTCAAATCCAACTAAAACCTGTTCAAATCCAACTAAAACCTGTTCAAATCCAACTAAAACCTGTTCACATCCAACTAAAACCTGTTCAAATCCAACTACAACCTGTTCAAAATCAACTAAACCTGTTCAAACCCAACTAAAACCTGTTCACATCCAACTAAATCCCTGTTTAAATCCAACTAAAACCTGTTCACATCCAACTGAAATCTGTTCAAATCCAACTAAACCTGTTCACATCCATCTAAAACCTGTTCAAATCCAACTAAAACCTGTTCACATCCAACTAAAACCTGTTCAAATGCAACTAAAACCTGTTCAAATCCAACTAAAACCTGTTCAAATCCAACTAAAACCAGTTCAAATCCATCTAAACCCTGTTCAAATCCAACTAAAACATGTTCAAATCCAACTAAAACCTGTTCAAAATCAACTAAACCTGTTCAAATCCAACTAAAACCTGTTCAAAATCAACTAAACCTGTTCAAATCCAACTAAAACCTGTTCAAAATCAACTAAACCTGTTCACATCCAACTAAAACCTGTTCACATCCAACTAAAACCTGTTTAAATCCAACTAAAACATGTTCAAATCCAACTAAAACCTGTTCACATCCAACTAAAACCTTTTCAAATCCAACTAAAACATGTTCAAATCCAACTAAAACCTGTTCAAATCCAACTAAAACCTGTTCAAATCCAACTAAAACCTGTTCTAATCCATCTAAAACCTGTTCAAAATCAACTAAACCTGTTCACATCCAACTAAAACCTGTTCAAATCCAACTAAAACCTGTTCAAATCCAACTAAACCTGTTCAAATCCAACTAAAACCTGTTCAAATCCATCTAAAACCTGTTCACATCCAACTAAAACCTGTTCAAATCCAACTAAAACCTGTTCACATCCAACTAAAACCTGTTCAAATCCAACTAAAACATGTTCAAATCCATCTAAAACCTGTTCAAAATCAACTAAACCTGTTCAAATCCAACTAAACCTGTTCAAATCCAGCTAAAACCTGTTCAGATCCAACTAAAACCTGTTCAAATCCATCTAAAACCTGTTTAAATCCAACTAAAACCTGTTCAAATCCATCTAAAACCTGTTCAAATCCAACTAAAACCTGTTCAAATCCAACTAAAACCTGTTCAAATCCAACTAAAACCTGTTCAAATCCATTTAAAACCTGTTCAAATCCATCTAAAACCTTTTCAAATCCATCTAAAACCTGTTCAAATCCAACTAAACCTGTTCAAATCCAAAAAAAACCTGTTCAAATCCAACTAAAACCTGTTCACATCCAACTAAAACCTGTTCAAATCCAACTAAAACCTGTTCACATCCAACTAAAACCTGTTCAAATCCAACTAAAACCTGTTCAAATCCAACTAAAACCTGTTCAAAATCAACTAAAACCTGTTCAAATCCAACTAAAACCTGTTCAAATCCAACTAAAACCTGTTCACATCCAATACCTGTTCAAATCCAACTAAAACCTGTTCAAGTCCAACTAAACCTGTTCACATCCAACTAAAACCTGTTCAAATCCAACTAAAACCAGTTCAAATCCAACTAAAACCTGTTCAAATCCAACTAAAACCTGTTCAAATCCAACTAAAACCTGTTCAAATCCAACTAAAACCTGTTCACATCCAACTAAAACCATTTCAAATCCAACTAAAACCTGTTCAAATCCAACTAAAACCTGTTCAAATCCAACTAAAACCTGTTCAAATCCAACTAAAACCTGTTCACATCCAACTAAAACCAGTTCAAATCCAACTAAAACCTGTTCAAATCCAACTAAACCTGTTCACATCCAACTAAAACCTGTTCAAATCCAACTAAAACCTGTTCAAATGCAACTAAAACCTGTTCAAATCCAACTAAAACCTGTTCAAATCCAACTAAAACCTGTTTAAATCCAACTAAACCTGTTCAAATCCAACTAAACCTGTTCAAATCCAACTAAAACCCTTTTCAAATCCAACTAAAACCTGTTCAAATCCAACTAAAACCTGTTCAAATGCAACTAAAACCTGTTCAAATCCAACTAAAACCTGTTATAAATGCAACTAAAACCTGTTCTAATCCAACTAAAACCTGTTCAAATCCAACTAAAACCTGTTCAAATGCAACTAAAACCTGTTCAAATCCAACTAAAACCTGTTCAAATGCAACTAAAACCTGTTCAAATTCAAATCCAACTAAAACCTGTTCACATCCAACTAAAACCTGTTCAAGTCCAACTATCTGATGTCCTGGTCTGGTCTTGGTTCACCTCCAGAGAAGTCCCCATGATGATGAGCAGGTCTGTCAGGGGGAAGTCTGTGAGGTATTTGAGGAAATGATGAGGCAGTTCTTCCCCAAAGAACACAATGTCAGGTTTAATGACCCCTCTGCAGGTGGGACATTCTGGCACTGATCCGGACATCACTGCGGGCTGAGCACAGGGACATGGTTCATTGGTGCTTGTTAAAAAATATTGACTTTCATTTGGTTTTGTTAAATCAAGAAAAAAGAAACTCAAACGCCCTTTGAGCTGGAGACAAAGAATCAATCTGTCCCTGCTTCTATTCAGAACCAAACGTCTTGTGAATAAAACCTGTTCAAATCCAACTAAACCTGTTCACATCCAACTAAAACCTGTTCAAATCCAACTAAACCTGTTCACATCCAACTAAAACCTGTTCAAATCCAACTAAAACCTGTTCAAATCCAACTAAAACCTGTTCACATCCAACTAAAACCTGTTCAAATCCAACTAAAACCTGTTCACATCCAACTAAAACCTGTTCAAATCCAACTAAAACCTATTCAAATGCAACTAAAACCTGTTCAAATCCAACTAAACCTGTTCACATCCAACTAAAACCTGTTCAAACCCAACTAAAACCTGTTCAAGTCCAACTAAAACCTGTTCAAACCCAACTAAAATCTGTTCAAACCCAACTAAAATCTGTTCAAACCCAACTAAAATCTGTTCAAACCCAACTAAAACCTGTTCAAACCCAACTAAAACCTGTTCAAACCCAACTAAAACCTGTTCAAATCCAACTAAACCTGTTCACATCCAACTAAAACCTGTTCAAATCCAACTAAAACATGTTCAAATCCATCTAAAACCTGTTCAAAATCAACTAAACCTGTTCAAATCCAACTAAAACCTGTATAAATCCAACTAAAACCTGTTCAAATCCAACTAAACCTGTTCAAATCTAACTAAAACCTGTTCAAATCCAACTAAAACCTGTTCAAATCCAACTAAAACCTGTTCAAATCCAACTAAAACCTGTTCAAAATCAACTAAACCTGTTCAAATCCAACTAAAACCTGTTCAAATCCAACTAAAACCTGTTCACATCCAACTAAAACCTGTTCAAATCCAACTAAAACCTATTCAAATGCAACTAAAACCTGTTCAAATCCAACTAAAACCTGTTCAAATCCAACTAAAACCTGTTCACATCAACTAATCTGTCCCTGCTTCTATTCAGAACCAAACGTCTTGTGAATAAACTCACGTAGTGATGTGGAGTTCACTCACCCGTATTTCCTCTCCCTCGTATTTCCTCCGACACACGGTACACGTCGCCGTCGCAAACGTCCCATGAGCCTCCACCAACTTCTCTGGAGGGACCCCCGCCACTGAAGGAACACAACATACCCCTAAAGAACCAGGTCTAAACCAGGTCTGAACCAGGTCTGAACCAGATCTAAACCAGGACTAAACCAGTACTTAACCAGGTCTAAACCAGGTCTAAACCAGGTCTAAACCAGGACTAAACCAGGTCTGAACCAAGTCTGAACCAGGTCTAAATCAGGACTAAACCAGGTCTAAACCAGGTCTAAACCAGGACTAGAACAGGTCTAAACCAGGACTAAACCAGGTCTAAACCAGGTCTAAACCAGGTCTGAACCAGGTCTAAATCAGGACTAAACCAGGACTAAACCAGGTCTAAACCAGGGCTAAACCAGGTCTGAACCAGGTCTGAACCAAGTCTAAACCAGGACTAAACCAGGTCTAAACCAGGTCTAAACCAGGTCTAAACCAGGACTAAACCAGTACTTAACCAGGTCTAAACCAGGACTAAACCAGGACTAAACCAGGACTAAACCAGGTCTGAACCAGGTCTAAACCAGGACTAAACCAGGTCTAAACCAGGACTAGAACAGGTCTAAACCAGGACTAAACCAGGTCTGAACCAGGTCTGAACCAGGTCTAAACCAGGACTAAACCAGGACTAAACCAGGACTAAACCAGGTCTAAACCAGGACTAAACCAGGACTAAACCAGTACTTAACCAGGTCTAAACCAGGTCTAAACCAGGTCTGAACCAGGTCTAAATCAGGACTAAACCAGGTCTGAACCAGGTCTAAACCAGGACTAAACCAGGACTAAACCAGGACTAAACCAGGACTAAACCAGGTCTAAACCAGGACTAAACCAGGTCTGAACCAGGTCTGAACCAGGTCTAAACCAGGACTAAACCAGGACTAAACCAGGACTAAACCAGGACTAAACCAGGTCTAAACCAGGACTAAACCAGGACTAAACCAGTACTTAACCAGGTCTAAACCAGGTCTAAACCAGGTCTGAACCAGGTCTAAATCAGGACTAAACCAGGACTAAACCAGGTCTAAACCAGGGCTAAACCAGGTCTGAACCAGGTCTGAACCAAGTCTAAACCAGGACTAAACCAGGTCTAAACCAGGTCTAAACCAGGTCTAAACCAGGACTAAACCAGTACTTAACCAGGTCTAAACCAGGACTAAACCAGGACTAAACCAGGACTAAACCAGGTCTGAACCAGGTCTAAACCAGGACTAAACCAGGTCTAAACCAGGTCTAAACCAGGTCTAAACCAGGTCTAAACCAGGACTAAACCAGTACTAAACCAGGTCTAAACCAGGACTAGAACAGGTCTAAACCAGGACTAAACCAGGACTAAACCAGTACTAAACCAGGTCTAAACCAGGACTAGAACAGGTCTAAACCAGGACTAAACCAGGACTAAACCAGGTCTGAACCAGGACTAAAGCAGGACTAAACCAGGACTAAACCAGGACTAAACCAGGACTAAACCAGGTCTAAACCAGGTCTAAACCAGGTCTAAACCAGGACTAAACCAGTACTAAACCAGGTCTAAACCAGGACTAGAACAGGTCTAAACCAGGACTAAACCAGGACTAAACCAGTACTAAACCAGGTCTAAACCAGGACTAGAACAGGTCTAAACAAGGACTAAACCAGGACTAAACCAGGTCTGAACCAGGAGTAAAGCAGGACTAAACCAGGACTAAACCAGGACTAAACCAGGTCTAAACCAGGTCTAAACCAGGTCTAAACCAGTACTAAACCAGGTCTAAACCAGGACTAGAACAGGTCTAAACCAGGACTAAACCTGGTCTAAACCAGGTCTAAACCAGGTCTAAACCAGGTCTAAACCAGGACTAAACCAGTACTAAACCAGGTCTAAACCAGGACTAGAACAGGTCTAAACCAGGACTAAACCAGGACTAAACCAGTACTAAACCAGGTCTAAACCAGGACTAGAACAGGTCTAAACCAGGACTAAACCAGGACTAAACCAGGTCTGAACCAGGACTAAAGCAGGACTAAACCAGGACTAAACCAGGTCTAAACCAGGTCTAAACCAGGTCTAAACCAGGACTAAACCAGTACTTAACCAGGTCTAAACCAGGACTAAACCAGGACTAAACCAGGACTAAACCAGGTCTGAACCAGGTCTAAACCAGGACTAAACCAGGTCTAAACCAGGTCTAAACCAGGTCTAAACCAGGTCTAAACCAGGACTAAACCAGTACTAAACCAGGTCTAAACCAGGACTAGAACAGGTCTAAACCAGGACTAAACCAGGACTAAACCAGTACTAAACCAGGTCTAAACCAGGACTAGAACAGGTCTAAACCAGGACTAAACCAGGACTAAACCAGGTCTGAACCAGGACTAAAGCAGGACTAAACCAGGACTAAACCAGGACTAAACCAGGTCTAAACCAGGTCTAAACCAGGTCTAAACCAGTACTAAACCAGGTCTAAACCAGGACTAGAACAGGTCTAAACCAGGACTAAACCTGGTCTAAACCAGGTCTAAACCAGAACTAAACCAGGATTAAACCAGGATTAAACCAGGACTAGAACAGGTCTTACGTCGCTCGAGCCCGTCGATGTTCTGTGTATAAACGCGCAGTAGCAGGTTCTTGTCCAGCAGGAGGCGACAGAGCAGGTGGGTCTGGTTGGGGCTGTATTTTCCCGGGAACAGCTCTTGGGCCAAAGTGAAGAAGGGTCTGGGATTGTGGAGGAAGAAGTCCAGCTCGAAGATGGCCTCGGCATACGGCAGGTCGTACTGCTGCAGGTTCGAGTACAGGCCGCTGCCGGGAGACCTAAAGGCAAGACAAACCCCAAAATGACAACAATTAAACCCCAAATAGAAAATGACTAAATGTAGGAACCGTTAGAAACATTAGGGTTAAAACCAGAGTTAAAAGAGGGATAAGGCAAAAAGTGTTGCAATCAGGACTAAAACAGGGCGGAGCCAAAACTAAACCATGTGCTGCAATTGGTCATTGGACTCACACACACAGAGCACTTATACCTGAAGTCTGAGGTTTTACCTGAAGTCTGGAGTGTTACCTGAAGTCTGAGGTGTTACCTGAAGTCTGGAGTGTTACCCGAAGTCTGAGGTGTTACCTAAAGTCTTAGGTGTTACCTGAAGTCTGGAGTGTTACCTAAAGTCTGAGGTGTTACCTGAAGTCTGAGGTGTTACCTGAAGTCTGGAGTGTTACCTGAAGTCTGGAGTGTTACCTGAAGTCTGGAGTGTTACCTGAAGTCTGAGGTGTTACCTGAAGTCTGAGGTGTTACCTGAAGTCTGAGGTGTTACCTGAAGTCTGGGGTGTTACCTGAAGTCTGAGGTGTTACCTGAAGTCTGGGGTGTTACCTGAAGTCTGAGGTGTTACCTGAAGTCTGAGGTGTTACCTGAAGTCTGAGGTGTTACCTGAAGTCCAGGGTGTTACCTGAAGTCCAGGGTGTTACCTGAAGTCTGGGGTGTTACCTGAAGTCCATGGTGTTACCTGAAGTCTGGGGTATTACCTGAAGTCTGAGATGTTACCTGAAGTCCAGGGTGTTACGTGAAGTCTGGGGTGTTACCTGAAGTCCAGGGTGTTACCTGAAGTCTGAGGTGTTACCTGAAGTCTGGGGTGTTACGTGAAGTCTGGGGTGTTACCTGAAGTTCGTGGTGTTACCTGAAGTCTGGGGTGTTACCTGAAGTCCGGGGTGTTACCTGAAGTCTGGGATGCCGCTGGGCGTGCTGATGCCGGCTCCGGCCATCACTGTCACTCTCTTGTATTTGTGATGTTTCAGGTTCAGAGCCAGATGCTCCAGAGTCAGCTCATTGTCTCCAGAACCTGATCCAGAGAAGAAGCACTGCCGACGGAACTTGGACCCTCTGGAGACAGAAAGAATAAACTCCAGAATCTCCAAATTATCTTTTTCATTAACAAACAAAAAAACATAAAAGTTTTTATTGGCATTTAATTTAAACTTTGTGTCGAAAGCCATTGTGGGCTGCTCCACTCCACTGCAATTATTGGATTACGTCTCACCTGAGCAACAATGTCGTTGGTCCTAAAAAATAACCCCATTAAGTCAAAGCAGGGATAAACAGTCTCTTGCCATATATTTAATAAGTTTGTTTTCTTACCATCTTTTAAAGCTGTTCTATAACCAGGACATGAACAGAGTCTGAAGCAAGTTGGTAACATCGCTGAAGAGAAACTCAAAGCCATTATATTCAAATATACAACAACAACGTGTTCAGATTAATTCAGATAAGGTTCATGTTTCATTCTATCACAGAGAAAGCCTGTAAGAAAATAAACATACAGGTTAAACAAAGACATTGAGCCGGTTTATGCACTAAAGTATCTAATTTATCAAACAAATTGAGACATAAACTCACTTGCACAGCGTTCATTTTATTTCAAGTTCAGTTTGAGCACATTCTCTTTCTTATACGAGCTTTTTTCTCACATTGATTGAAAAACCAACGCAGTCTACAGTGGTTTGTTTACATGCCAGTGACCTTCCTGTGACGTGATGACGTATGACGCTGTTAGCCTCTGTCGTTCTCTTTAACAGTAAATCTTTGACGTTTTATATTTCATTTACATGACGCGAATTCGGTAGATTAATAATACACACAATATTGAATTCTCAAAAAAAAAAACCGTTCCAGTTTTAATCTAGCAGAGCGTGAATAAATTAATGTTTGTCCAGAGGGTGGTGCTAGTTCGCTAGACAGTTATCTCCCAAAGTTCCTTGCGCGTAGCGGTACACGTCAACGCATGCGTACCCGGCTCTTTTTGACTAAGTAAAAAAACAGGACCATACCTTTTCTGTTTACGGTGGAATAACCTTTATTTGAAATGAAAGATGTTAGCGGGTACCTCAAGCAGCAGCAGAGCACCAGCTCCACTCCGGAGATGGCGGCGGAGTGGCACAACATGGAGGAGCTTTATAACAAGAGGTAAAAGTGGATATAGACAAGTGACGGCTAGGCTAACGCGAGCTCATTCATTTTAACTGTGCGCTGAGTCACGGAGCTAATGCTAAGCTATGTTAGCCGCCGTTTACTGTCAAATTCAGAGATAAAGTTTAGAAAAATGACATTTTAGTTGAAGACGCACAATGAAAATATAATCCGATTAACACTAAAGACACAACATAATAGTTTTGTCTCGCTCAATGTGACAATTACTATAGTTTCTACCACTGATGTGTTATTGTAGCAGCACAATTATTTTATTAGTTATATTGTTTTTAGGCATTGTTCGTTTTAAATGTGATGGGTGTCAGTAAACATTAATGTACAAAAGTAAAAATGTAAATAAATTCAAAGTTTTAATGCAAACCTTTTATATAGTAATTTGTAGAATTTCAAAAAGCTACACATTTTTGTCATTGTCAATATTAATAACATGAGGCTGGTTTTAATCTGTTTATTTTATTAATTTTTTTCTTCATCTGTTTGTGTCGCAGGTTGTGGCACCAGCTCACCCTGAAGCTGACTGACTTCGTTAAAGATCCCTGTTTCCAAAATGGAGATGGACTCATACAGGTCAATATAATTTTTCTATTTAATTTTGAAACTATAAATAAAACCACATCTAAAACAGCCCTTTTCTTTATTTCTTTGTTACAGCTCTATGAAAACTTCATTAATGACTTTGAACACAGGTACGGTCTCTCGTCTTTCTCCTGAGGCTTACATTTGTATCTGTTTTAAAATAAAGCATTTGTCTCTGTTTTATTCCAGAATCAACCCTCTGTCTTTGATGGAGATCATTTTGTTTGTGGCTCGACAGATGACAGGTAAAATCTCAATAACTTGTACAGTCTGGGTTAGACCTGGTTTAGTCTTTAATGTTGATTTAGTAGAAGTTAGTCCAGAGTCTTATGTATATTATTTATATTTTGACTTGTTACTGTCCAAGAATCTCATGTATTAAATATAATCCTTCTACTGTCGGGGATTATATGTAAATACAAATTAATGCAGCCTTTTGCTGCTGAGGCTCAAAGAATTAAACGGTAACAGGTTAAGACTTTGTTGATGAAAGTATGTAAGATTAGAAAATTCTATTTTTTTTGCGCAGACACATATGTCTAAAACAATGAGAAACACTGTTTTTCAGGGATTTGAGAAGGTTTTTGTGATGTTTTTCATGAATAGATCTTTAAGTAAATGGCTATAATTATATTAATAAACTCAAACCTTTTTGTGGAGTTCACACTGAATGTGCGGTCTTTGATTCAGATCCTAAAGATGCCATTACGTTTCTGGAGAAAACCAAAGAGAAGGTGAGTCTGAGTCACAGATGTAATATGGCTGAGGACGACGGTGTAGTTTTGGTCCAAACTTGTGTCCGTTCATGGTTTTCAGGTGAAAAGCAGTGACGAGGCGCTGATTCTGTGTAAGACGTCCATCGGGAGACTCAAAATGGAGATTAATGACCTTCCAGCCACAAAGGTAACAGATTATAACATTTACAGGTTTAGTTTGGAAATTCACATTTTAAAGAACTAACTCTGACTTAGTTCTGACTAGTCCTGTTCAAGTCCACCTAAAGCCTGTTTTTAGAAATGAATGGCTGCATTTGCTTAAACCCTCTGTCTGCTCTGTTTTCCTGCAGAAGATCATTGAGGAGGTGGAGGAGACGCTGAATAATCTTCCCGGAGTGACCTCGGTCCACGGACGGTTCTACGACCTCTCCAGTAAATACCACCGCATCATGGGGAACCACGCCAACTACTACAAAGACGCTCTGAGGTACCTGGGCTGTGTGGACGTCCGGGACCTGCCAGGTGAGACCTCAGGGCTTTAAACGCTGACACAGGGACTGAAGGTCAGGTGTAGACATAAAAAACACTGATAGAACTGGGCTCTGAGAAAGCTTTAAAACTACTTTCTGTTACAGCAATGTCCATCAAAGTCCATCAGAGCCTAAAATACAAGGCTGTAGGAAAAAACAAATAAATAATCGTGGTCATCTTAAATCTACACCACATCAACTAATCGACTGTAGATGGCATCAGTAATGTCTCAGATCAATATCAATATTTTATTCCACTGTGACCTCTTCAGATAATTAGTTGTCCAAAGGCTGATGATGTTAAAATAATAACCTCTCCTAACCTCTGTTCAAGACTCCTCTGTACAACATCCAGCTCTTACTTTGTGAATAAAACCCACACTACTCTCTCCGCTGCATTAAACAGGAGCAGGACAGAGACAGGAAAGAGGGCTTTAATGAGACGTCCTGATAATGTGGGCTGAGATTAGAGTTTCTGGTGTTAAAGATTTAGGAGTACTTTATTAAAATACAAAATGCTGTTTTCTGATCCCAGAATCTTCCTTCAGAGGCGGCTCCACGGTCAAGGCTTCAGAACGAGCTGCAGCTTTAGAGTACATATTTACTTCTTGACTTGAAATTAGAGAAACTAATTTTATATCCCTGTTTGTTTCAGATTCAGAGAAACAGGAGCGAGCCTTTACTCTGGGTCTGGCTGGACTTTTAGGAGAAGGAGTTTACAACTTCGGAGAACTGGTGGGTTTAATGTAACTCTGTGTGTAGCTCTAGTCTCAGTGACGTTAATGCTGCTTTATTAAAGGTTTTTGTTGTTAATGTAAAGCTGATGCACCCGGTTCTGGAGTCTCTGAGGAACACAGACAAACAGTGGCTCATCGACACGCTCTACGCCTTCAACGCCGGCAACGTGGAGAAGTTCCAGGGCTTCAAGTCGGCCTGGGGGCAACAGGTGAGACACAACCTGTTAAAAACCACCTAAAGCCTGCTTAAATCTGAGGAAAACCTGTTCATATCCGAGGTAAACCTGTTCACGTCCTACTAAAACCTGTTCACGTCCTACTAAAACCTGTTCACATCCAACTAAAACCTGTTCACATCCAACTAAAACCTGTTCACGTCCATCTAAAACCTGTTCACGTCCTACTAAAACCTGTTCACATCCAACTAAAACCTGTTCACATCCTACTAAAACCTGTTCACATCCTACTAAAACCTGTTCACATCCTACTAAAACCTGTTCACATCCATCTAAAACCTGTTCACATCCATCTAAAACCTGTTCACGTCCTACTAAAACCTGTTCACGTCCAACTAAAACCTGTTCACGTCCTACTAAAACCTGTTCACGTCCTACTAAAACCTGTTCACGTCCTACTAAAACCTGTTCACGTCCTACTAAAACCTGTTCACGTCCTACTAAAACCTGTTCACATCCTACTAAAACCTGTTCACATCCTACTAAAACCTGTTCACGTCCTACTAAAACCTGTTCACGTCCTACTAAAACCTGTTCACGTCCATCTAAAACCTGTTCACATCCTACTAAAACCTGTTCACGTCCAACTAAAACCTGTTCACGTCCAACTAAAACCTGTTCACGTCCAACTAAAACCTGTTCACGTCCAACTAAAACCTGTTCAAATCCAACTAAAACCTGTTCACGTCCAACTAAAACCTGTTCACGTCCATCTAAAACCTGTTCACGTCCATCTAAAACCTGTTCACGTCCATCTAAAACCTGTTCACGTCCATCTAAAACCTGTTCACGTCCATCTAAAACCTGTTCCATGTTTTTCAGCCTGATCTTGCGACTAATGAAGCTAAACTGATGCAGAAAATCCAGCTGCTGTGCATCATGGAGGTGAGTTTACAATGAACTAAGAACCAAACAAATCAAAGTCCTTAGTTTTTAACAGTATTCCTCTCACATTCCTTCTGACCTCTGACCTGTGGTTATTTTCCAGATGACCTTCACCCGTCCGGCGAACCACCGACAGCTCACCTTCACAGAAATCGGGAAGAGCGCCAAGATCCCGGTCAACGAGGTGAGTCCTGGTACCTCCTCCGTCATGTGACCTTTACTCCTGGAGCACAAGAGGCAGCAACAGGTTCCCCTTTGGTTTTAAATCTAAATGAAAGGAAAACAAAATGATGAGTTTGGGCCCAGAGATGAGACGATGCTCTGCCCACAACAAATGGCACGTCCTTCACGAGCTTCCCAAGTTTAAAACATAATTAAACAATTCTCACTCAAGGTTTATTTTACATTTAAACAAAGCTTAATGTAAAAATAACTTCTGTTCAGGTGGAGCTGCTGGTGATGAAGGCTCTCTCCGTCGGACTCATCAAAGGAAACATCGACGAAGTGGACCAGAAAGTCCACATGACCTGGGTCCAGCCCCGAGTCCTCGACCTACAACAGGTTCAGCTCATTTTCACATCATACAAGACCTGGTTTAGTCCTGGTTTAGTCCTGGTTTAGACCCGGTTTAGACCCGGTTTAGACCTGGTTTAGACCCGGTTTAGACCCGGTTTAGACCCGGTTTAGTCCTGATTTAGACCCGGATCAGACCTGGTTTAGACCTGGTTTAGACCTGATTTAGACCTGTTTTAGACCCGGTTTAGACCTGGTTTAGACCCGGTTTAGACCCGGTTTAGACCCGGTTTAGACCCGGTTTAGACCCGGTTTAGACCTGGTTTAGACCCGGTTTAGACCCGGTTTAGACCCAGTTTAGTCTCGGTTTAGACACGGTTTAGATCTGGTTTAGACCCGGTTTAGATCTGGTTTAGTCCTGATTTAGACCTGGTTAAATCCTGGATCAGACCTGGTTTAGACCTGGTTTAGACCTGGTTTAGACACGGTTTAAATCTGGTTTAGACCCGGTTTAGATCTGGTTTCGTCCTGGTTTAGTCCTGATTTAGACCTGGTTAAATCCTGGATCAGACCTGGTTTAGACCTGGTTTAGACCTGGTTTAGTCCTGATTTAGATCTGGTTTAGACCTGGTTTAATCTTTTATTCCCTGCTCTTGGCTCTAGTTTATCTGCTTTAGTCTTTGTAGAATGCAAGTTTAGATTTAGGTTTGTCAAGCATCAGTCCAGGTTTACATTAGGTTTTAATTAAGTTAAATAGAAAAACTTTAAATTTAACTCGGCGCCACTCATTTCTGATCTAAACGCTCAGCTGCCGAAACTCCCTTTCCCATCATGCACTTGCGGTCTGTTCAGTTGTTGGGTCAGGCCTTTTTTACAGTGTTGTGGTCGTGTGTTTTTAGATAAAGGGGATGAAGGAGCGTCTGGATTTCTGGTGTGGAGACGTGAAGAACATGGCGATGCTGGTGGAGCAGCAGGCCCACGACATTCTCACCTGAACACACCTGGACTCACCTGGATTTACCTGTTTATCACATTTGTCTGTGTTTATTACTGACTGTAAATGCCTCACTGTCGCAAAATAAACCTGTCCCACTTTGGAAACCTGCCTTGTTTTAGACAAATAAAAGTGAAAAGTAAATGTTTTGAAAAGGTGTTCAAAAGGAAGAAAAAACTAAAACTTGTTTGAATTAATCTAAAACCTGGTCAAATAAATCCAACTAAACCTGAGTCAAATCCACCCTGAGCAAGTTTATACCATTTTCTTCCCTGAAATGTCCTCTACAGTGTCTTGGTCACAGCGCCCTCTGGAGGTGACTGGTGTGAATGACTTTTGCCTGAGGCCTGTGTTAGTTTTCTGCTTCATTTGACTCTTTCAGTCCGAGTTAATTTCTTTTATATAAACCCTTTAAAGAGTAATAAAAGACACGTTTACGATGTTTTATTCACTCAGAGAGAGGTTAGTGGTTTGGACCTCGTTTCGTCCTTTATAATAACTTAATGTTCTAGTTTGAGTTAGTCACGGTTCATTACTTTAGCCTTTTTCAGACCAAGATAAGCCCTGGTTTAGTCTTGGTTTATTCTTAGTTCCTGCTTTAAGTCTGCATTTGGTTTACAAAAAATAAGTTGTGTCCTGATTGTGTCCTTGTTTTATTCCTGATGTAGTACAAAATTAAAGGTATTAAGTTTAATAAAGTTAAGTAACTTAAAATTATTACTTTTATTTTAGTCGAAGATGTTTAGCCCTTTTTAGTCCTTATTTAATCTTAGTTTAGTCCCAGTTTATCCTTGTTTTAGTCCTTGTTCAGTGCTGTTTTAACCCAGGTTAGTCCTTGTTTTAAACCCCGTTTAGTCCAGTTACCAGCCTTGTTTTAGTCCTGTATAAACCCCAGTAGTTTAGCCCTGTTTGGTCCTGGTTTAGTCCCCGTTTGTCCCGGAACCAGAACCTCCGCGGCGGTCCCTTTAAGACCGAGCGGGAGGGAGCTGCTCTCGGACCGCTCCTCAGCCTCATCCGGAGCCCATCCTCGGAGCAGAACCAGGCCGAAAAACAACCCCGAGGATCCGGGGAAACACGGCCAAATCCCTCCGTTAACCCCCACGTCTTTCCTCCGCCTTCTCTCCATCTTTAACTCCCGCGGATTTACACCAAAAAACGGACTATTTCTTTGACATATGCCTCTCTTTTTCCTTCCATTACAAACAAATGTGGATTTTTCTGGAGCTTTCTCTCATTCCGGGAGCTTTTTAAAGTAAAACGCCATATCCTTCTGCTTTTAAATGTTGTTATAAATGCTCTAAAAACGCCTTCTTTTCTGAAGCTAACACTGAGGCCTACGTTAGCTTGTAGCATCGCAGCAAAATTAACCACGGCCCAGCTCCCAAAGGAGTAAAAACCCGCTAAAGGAAACAAAAACGAGGACAAAACCTTCATCAAATACACCGTTTAAACAACTAAACAAGACAAATGAAGAGTCCACTCGGGAACAAAAAGCTTTATTTCTGTTTTCTGACACTAGAGATGTTCTAATATGACGTACCGTTAGCATTAGCTTCCTCCCACTGTTAGCCATTCCAACAAATCTACAGAAAAGGAGTTTAAAAAAGCACTTGTAACTAATAATTATTGAAATTTTAAGTGGCTTCAAAGTTAGCTAATGTCAAATAATTAAAGATAGTTAATTGGGTCAGGAATAAGCAATTAACAATGGCTTTAAAAATACAAATCAAAAATACTTTGATTTCTTTTAACATACTTTTTCTTTAGCTTTTCATCTTTCTTATTTTTGTCATTAATTTATTATATTGCACATTATTAGTGAAGCCTTAATTGAATTTTAAGTTTATTTGAAGCTGATAAAGTTAAGTTTAAGCTCTGTGCTAATGTAATAGATATTTCTATTAATTCTGCCATTTTTATCTGAACTAAATCTACGGTTTATACTAAAAAAATATGAGATGTTTACACAAGTTTTTGTCCAAGAAAGTGTGATTTATTTTTCTATTAACTAATAGCAAGTTAGAGCCATTAACATATAGCATTATGACCTAAAACACATCTATTGAATTGATTTAATAAGTTTTAATTGCAGTTTATGATGTTTTCAAACCCAAAGTAGCTTTAAAGGGTTTTTGTGCAACATCTGGTTAATTTAAAATAAAAAAAAATGTCTAAATGATATTAAAGCATTATTTTAGTTTGTTCTTTTAAAATGTCGGCTTTTTAAAGTAAATATATAATGATAAAGAAAAATAATTAAACTTTTTGGAAAAAACACTTAAGTTTATTATTTAGCTAGAAGCTGATGATTTTGAACAAACGTACAAGAGTTGAAATTATTTTTGATACACTGACTTTTCTGAGGGCAAGATTTTAAATTTACAAAAAAAAGTGGCATTTTAAATCAATACCTTTTAATTCCGAACCGGTTTTCTTGTTTTCCCTTGGTTTGATTTTTGACTTTTTTGAACATATATAAGAACATCTCTAGACTTTTATCAGATGAAGTTATGTCAAGATAAAAACTTTTCTCACTGCAACATTTAACTTTTCAATTTTATTCCCTTTCTGAACCAACTTTTCCTGCACGTTTTACTTTTTTTTATTTGAACTGAATAAAAAAAATAAAAGTTTCGTGACATTTAGCATATTTTAATCCTATACATTTTTTTTGCCTCATTCTGTTTCTTTTTCTTTTTTCCGTCACTTTTCAACTTCAACTTTTTGTGACTTTCCACAAAAATATTTGAAAATATTTATTTATTTTTATTGCTGAGCAAGAGTTTAAAAGGTCAGGATCGAGTGTTTAAAGAAACTATATTGTCTCAAAAAAAATTATTATTATTACTTTTTTTTTGGGGCTTTTCTTTTGGCCTCGTCACTTTTTCAAATGAAGATCTAAGAAAATCTGACTTCTCGCAGCATCTGAACGTTTGAGACTGTAACCATTCCATCGACTGATTCTTCCTCTTCTTACAGTAATCTTTACCTCCGCCCCGTGTTTATGCATGTCCAGTGGCGGCAGGTTTGACTTTGACGATGGGGGGTGGTACTGCGGGGGGTGGGACCAGGGGAAGGCCCACGGCAGAGGTGTGTGCACAGGGCCGCAGACCCAGGGTGAGTACGCCGGGGCCTGGAGCCACGGCTTCGAGCTGCTGGGCGTCTACAGCTGGCCCGGAGGGGGGTCCTACCGGGGCACGTGGGCCCAGGGCAAACGGCACGGCGTCGGCGTGGAGAGCAAGGCCTGCTGGGAGTACAGGGGCGAGTGGACGCAGGGCTTCAAGGGACGCTACGGGCAACTGGAGAGCACCACCAGCGGGGCCCGCTACGAGGGGACGTGGAGCAACGGGCTGCAGGACGGATACGGGACCGAGACATATTCAGACGGAGGTAATGTATCAGAAAATAACTAAAGACAAACTAAACTGTTCCCAAAGACCCAGAGACCTCCAGCGACGGAGGTAATCTATCAGGATGAAAGTAAATATACAAACTAAACTGGAGCTAATATAATATTCTACAGTTAGAATATGACCAGGTTAATGTCAGAACAGCCTGAAGCACATTAAGATCTTTAGCAGAAACTTGTCCAACACTAGTTCTGTTCATGTGTCTTCCACCAAAATATGACCTTCTGCCAAACAAGCCACTTTGAATCCATACAGCACCGTAAACCAGGTCCAAAGGTAACAGCATCAATAACACCTGTTCATTACTGTGTACTTCGTTTAAAGCTTTTTATTTAAACATTTGTTTTGTCTTGTTCCTGTTTGTTTGATTTTTTTTATACCAAAGCATGTACATGTCATTTCTGCTTTTGATTTTCTGTTTAAACCAATGCTTGTCGCCTTTGTTATAGTTTTTTACTTTTTATTTGTAATATTCATTATTTGGTTCATTTATTTTTCATGTATGTTTCTGAGTTAAATAAAGTCCATAATTTTAAGTTCTGTTCAGTAAATTCTTTGTTGTTTGTGCCTCTTTTGTGTTTTGTGTTTGTCTTTTTAAATATAATAAACTTTATTTAAAGATAAGAAGCTGCAACAGACCGGTAAAGGAAAAATAAATCATTTGGTTAATGCAAAGAAGACCCAAAGAAAAATGTAAATCTATCCAGATCAGCCTCAGTTCCTCTAGTTTCATTTTCAGAGCTGTTGGCCCTGGGATGAAAGTATAATAAATATTTGTCTTGCAATGTAGAATTTTATTTTTTTATCTTAACCCTTTACAGCCCGCGTTCTGGTTTAATGGAATCTGAGCAGAAAAATGTTCCATGTCAGAAAAAAAAATCATTGTATTTAAAATCATTAATGATGATTAATCTAGCTCCTGAACCTAATCAAGCTCCTGAACCTGTGCGTTTGTGAAAACCCGACTAAACCCAGGACAAACAGCTGATCTTCTCTAAAGGACTATAACCCTGTTCCTCTTGTATTTCCTCTGCATTAGTCTGTATTTATTCAAAGAACACTTGAAGAACGAGAGCAAAGGGACTTGTGCATGTGCTTTACCTCAGACCTCTTTATAATCCAACACTTATTAGTGTCATTAAAGCAAACAGCAGCCAGTATTCTCTCACACACACGCCTCTGGAGGAGCTCTGCAGCGTCTTAAACACTCTTTTATTGTGAAAGTCTGTTGAAACCTGCTGAACACGTCACTCTTGAACACACTTGACTCTAGAGCCTTCAGTTTTTACACTGCTTTGACTTTTTATTTGAAGAATGTGAATGTTTTTGGTCCAAACTTTATTTGTTTTAGGCCTTTTCTGCCTTTTATCGAAACAGAAATCAGTGGAATTCTATCAAAGGTCTTAGTGCCAGGAGTTTATATCAGTGTTAGATCAACACTCATTAAAGGCCAAGCGTCACATCAATAAAAGAAGGAAGGATAAATATAATGAGGTCTTTCTTTTTGGTCGTTAGGTTTAATGCTGAGCTCAAACCTTTACGTTTGTAAAAAGCCAAATGAATGTCACACAGCTTTTATTTTCAGGAAATGAAACCCGTCCCTTTTATTTATTAAAAGCAGCACACTTTAAAACTGTCTGTCTTTGTCCTAAAGTCATTTTTTACACAATAAGCACAAGTTGTTATTAAAACAGAAGTCTTAGTTCTTTGACATTTGTGATAAAAAGAGACATTTACAGCTCCAGAGAAACCAGACATTACTTTAATTCATCTTTGAGCCAACATTCTCCCAAACTTCCAAACTGTCTCTGAAGTGAGAAAAAGTCTTGTTTTATTGAATAGAACAGATCAGAGCGTGTTGGGTTTGAAAAAGACAAACAACAGATGGCGCCAAAGCAAAGCCACAGTGAGAAGAACTGAAAGGATTTACATTAAAAGCACGTTTTCTGAAACTTGGATCCATCTTTCCACAAACTCCAGAAAAATAAACTCAAGAGACAGAACATCTCAGAACATCAGCAACATCAAGCACTTCTGTAAAAATGAGACTTTCTGGTCTAAATGTGACACTATCAGCAGGTTTATAAATGTGTCCATCAGCGTTTGACACTGCTGTGAGAAATCTACTGCTTTTTTTACATTTCTACTAAAGAGCGGCCCATAAACATGTTCATTTGTAGCATGTGCTAAATGAGTCTTCAGTGTTTCCCACAGCACTTTAGAGCTTCACCTGGAATATCTTCAACATAAGCCTTTATGAAATGATCTAATCTTTATCTTCCACTCATCACAATCAAAGAATTAAAACTGAATCTGCTCCAACACTAGAATACAGCAGAAACATCTGAGAATACACCTGTTTACTCCAAAATAATCCAGTCAGGAAAAACTGATTTCAAAATAAGACACTGAAGAGACTCACTGAAGAGACTCACTGAGAAGACTCACTGAGGAGACTCACTGAGGAGACTCACTGAGGAGACTCACTGAGAAGACTCACTGAAGAGACTCACTGAGGAGACTCACTGAAGAGACTCACCGAGGAGACTCACTGAAGAGACTCACTGAAGAGACTCACTGAAGAGACTCACTGAAGAGACTCACTGAAGAGACTCACTGAAGAGACTCACTGAGAAGACTCACTGAAGAGACTCACTGAGAAGACTCACTGAGGAGACTCACTGAAGAGACTCACTGAGAAGACTCACTGAAGAGACTCACTGAAGAGACTCACTGAGAAGACTCACTGAAGAGACTCACTGAAGAGACTCACTGAAGAGACTCACTGAAGAGACTCACTGAGAAGACTCACTGAAGAGACTCACTGAGAAGACTCACTGAAGAGACTCACTGAGAAGACTCACTGAAGAGACTCACTGAAGAGACTCACTGAGGAGACTCACTGAAGAGACTCACTGAGAAGACTCACTAATGAGACTCACTGAGAAGACTCACTGAAGAGACTCACTGAGGAGACTCACTGAGGAGACTCACTGAAGAGACTCACTGAGGAGACTCACTGAGAAGACTCACTGAAGAGACTCACTGAGGAGACTCACTGAGGAGACTCACTGAGAAGACTCACTGAAGAGACTCACTGAAGAGACTCACTGAAGAGACTCACTGAAGAGACTCACTGAAGAGACTCACTGAAGAGACTCACTCAAGAGACTCACTGAGAAGACTCACTGAGGAGACTCACTGAAGAGACTCACTGAAGAGACTCACTGAAGAGACTCACTGAGGAGACTCACTGAGAAGACTCACTGAGGAGACTCACTGAAGAGACTCACTGAAGAGACTCACTGAAAAGACTCACTGAAAAGACACACTGAGGAGACTCACTGAAGAGACTCACTGAAGGAGACTCACTGAGAAGACTCACTGAAGAGACTCACTGAAGAGACTCACTGAAGAGACTCACTGAAGAGACTCACTGAAGAGACTCACTGAAGGAGACTCACTGAGGAGACTCACGGAAGAGACTCACTGAAGAGACTCACTGAGGAGACTCACTGAGGAGACTCACTGAGGAGACTCACTGAGAAGACTCACTGAGGAGACTCACTGAGAAGACTCACTGAGGAGACTCACTGAAGAGACTCACTGAAGAGACTCACTGAAGAGACTCACTGAAGAGACTCACTGAAGAGACTCACTGAGGAGACTTACTGAAGAGACTCACTGAGGAGACTTACTGAAGAGACTCACTGAGGAGACTCACTGAGGAGACTCACTGAAGAGACTCACTGAGGAGACTCACTGAAGAGACTCACTGAAGAGACTCACTGAGAAGACTTACTGAGGAGACTTACTGAGGACTCTTTCCCTTCCTGTCGACTGACTCTTTGGCCACACCGATGTTCCAGTCAGGATGGTCCCCCACCTCCACGTCCCAGCGGTGTGTCCCAGAGCTGAAGCCCTCAGAGCCCAGGACAGTGGTGTATTTAGTGAATCTCTCTGGATTGTCAGGCAAGATTTGAACTGTGATTGAAACAAATATTCATAATATAGACTATATATAATCTCATATAATTTCAACTTTTTTTATGTACAAAATAATATGATAAGATCTAATAATACATCCGTCGTTATAATACAGTGAACAGTTTATTGAGTCTTTCTCTGAACAGTCTCAGCTGCTGTTAGTCCCAGTCACTGAAGGATGTCACTACAGCTACAAACACTACTGTTCGTTTACGTTACATTCATTTAGATATTGACAGAAAATCAGACAGCGGGGTTATACATTAGCAAATAAAAAGTTCAAAAAGTTCTGCAAATACAGACTGTGACCTGTCGATGTGAGGCTAATGTAGCAAACAGACATTTTTACAAAATTTTCCAATGAGAAAACAGATCAGTGCATAAACGGGTTCAACCTAAAATTCATTCATTTTCCACCGCTTTGTCCCTTTGGGGGTCGTGGGTGACTGGAGCCTATCCCAGCAGCTTTGGGCCTGAGGCGGGGTTCATCCTGGACAGTGGCCAGTTAGTCGCAGGGTTAACATTTAGAGACAGACAGTGACAGACAGTCCTTCACTCTCACATTCATTCACTAGGGACACTCTAGAGTTGTCTATTATGTGTTTGGACGGTGGGAGGAAGCTGGAGTACCCGGAGAGTATCTGTGCTGCAGATACTTTCCTGATACAGAGGTGGGTACAATTACCAAAAAAAGTTACTTCTAAGAGTAGTTTTACTGCACCATACTTTTTACTTTTCCTTGAGTAGATTTGTGAAGAAGTAACTTGCTTGAGAACAGTCTCTGGTCTCTGTCGGGTCTAACCTGGTCTCTCTTGTTTCAGGGACGTACCAGGGCCAGTGGCTTGGCGGGATGCGTCATGGTTACGGCGTCCGTCAGAGCGTCCCGTACGGGATGGCGGCTCTGATCCTGTTCCCTCTGAGGACCTCCATAAACTCCCTGCGCTCGGACCACAGCGGTCCTGGGCCCCTCTCTCCGGAAGACGGTCCCGTCCCGCCGCTGGACACCTCCTCAGGGGCAGCGCCAGGCCTCAGTCCCGTCGGCCGAGGGGGGTTCGCTCTGACGGCACCAAGCGAGGCCGAGAGGCGCAAATGTAAAGGCCGGCTCCGTCAGTCGATCCTGAGCGGACTCAAGCTGCGGCGCTCTGAGTCCAAGAGCTCTCTGGCCAGTCAGCTCAGCAAACAGAGCTCTTTCTGCAGCGAGACCGGCATGAGCACCGTCAGCTCCGACCTGGCCTCCAACCACAGCCAGCAGGTGAGCTTTAACTCCGCCCACAGCCAGCAGGTGAGCTTTAACTCCGCCCACACACACAAGTCTGACTCCGCCCAGAGCCAGCAGGTGAGCTTTAACTCCACCCACAGTCAGCAGGTGAGCTTTAACTCCACCCACAGTCAGCAGGTGAGCTTTAACTCCGCCCACAGCCAGCAGGTGAGCTTTAACTCCACCCACAGCCAGCAGGTGAGCTTTAACTCCACCCACAGCCAGCAGGTGTGCTTTAACTCCGCCCACAGCCAGCAGGTGAGCTTTAACTCCGCTCACAGCCAGCAGGTGAGCTTTAACTCCGCCCACAGCCAGCAGGTGAGCTTTAACTCCGCCCACACACACAAGTCTGACTCCGCCCAGAGCCAGCAGGTGAGCTTTAACTCCACCCACAGTCAGCAGGTGAGCTTTAACTCCACCCACAGTCAGCAGGTGAGCTTTAACTCCGCCCACAGCCAGCAGGTGAGCTTTAACTCCACCCACAGCCAGCAGGTGAGCTTTAACTCCACCCACAGCCAGCAGGTGTGCTTTAACTCCGCCCACAGCCAGCAGGTGAGCTTTAACTCCGCTCACAGCCAGCAGGTGAGCTTTAACTCCGCCCACAGCCAGCAGGTGAGCTTTAACTCCGCCCACAGCCAGCAGGTGAGCTTTAACTCCGCTCACAGCCAGCAGGTGAGCTTTAACTCCACCCACAGCCAGCAGGTGAGCTTTAACTCCGCCCACAGCCAGCAGGTGAGCTTTAACTCCGCTCACAGCCAGCAGGTGAGCTTTAACTCCACCCACAGCCAGCAGGTGAGCTTTAACTCCGCCCACACACACAAGTCTGACTCCGCCCAGAGCCAGCAGGTGAGCTTTAACTCCACCCACAGTCAGCAGGTGAGCTTTAACTCCACCCACAGTCAGCAGGTGAGCTTTAACTCCGCCCACACACACAAGTCTGACTCCGCCCACAGCCAGCAGGTGAGCTTTAACTCCAATCACAGCCTGCAGGTGAGCTTTAACTCCGCCCACAGTCAGCAGGTGAGCTTTAACTCCGCCCACAGCCAGTAGGTGAGCTTTAACTCCTCCCACACACACAAGTCTGACTCCGCCCATAGCCAGCAGGTAAGCTTTAACTCCGCCCACAGCCAGCAGGTGAGCTTTAACTCCGCCCACACACACACGTCTGACTCCGCCCAGAGCCAGCAGGTGAGCTTTAACTCCACCCACAGTCAGCAGGTGAGCTTTAACTCCACCCACAGTCAGCAGGTGAGCTTTAACTCCGCCCACACACACAAGTCTGACTCCGCCCACAGCCAGCAGGTGAGCTTTAACTCCAATCACAGCCTGCAGGTGAGCTTTAACTCCGCCCACAGTCAGCAGGTGAGCTTTAACTCCGCCCACAGCCAGTAGGTGAGCTTTAACTCCTCCCACACACACAAGTCTGACTCCGCCCATAGCCAGCAGGTAAGCTTTAACTCCGCCCACAGCCAGCAGGTGAGCTTTAACTCCGCCCACACACACACGTCTGACTCCGCCCACAGCCAGTAGGTGAGCTTTAACCCCGCCCACTCACACAAGTCTGACTCCGCCCATAGCCAGCAGGTAAGCTTTAACTCCGCCAACAGCCAATAGGTGAGCTTTAACTCCGCCCACAGCCAGCAGGTGAGCTCTAACTCCGCCCACAGCCAGCAGGTGAGCTTTAAATCCGCCCACAGCCAGAAGGTGAGCTTTAACTCCGCCCACAGCCAGCAGGTGAAGTCTAACAATGTCTAAATAATTCTAGACTGCAATTTTTCGGTTATGATAACGTTTATGATTGGCTGAGGAGGTTTTAGACAACGCTTGCAAAATAGTCTTTTTTCCTCAAATTACGTTTTAGGCTTTAAAAGCACCTTATGAATCAAATTAAATCAAGGACTGTGATGTCGCCCATCATTACACAGCCGGGGCCCCGCCCTGGAGCCAGGCCCACAAGGAGGGCCTCTTCCCACGAGGTGCGGCCAGGCTCAGTCCGAAAGAGCTACGTGGGGCTGTCCTTCCGGGGGCAATAGGAGCAGAAGAGACAATAAGGAGCCCAAGTCCACTTTTACATAACATAAAATTTTACAAATTGCTTTCTTTTGTTTTCTCCTTTTTACTTTTTAATCAAGTCGTGCACATTTCAAGACGCACACTGTCGGCCATTACTATTGTGCTTCTTTGTAAACTACAAGTTCCATGCAAAAGTCTGATTTGGATTGTACTTTCAGCTTCTGTTTAGTCAGTTAGCTCTACTCTAGTACCATGTTGGGCCTTTGATAGTTTTTAGGTCATTTCTTTGTGTTTGAATCTCCAGGGGGCTCCGGTCGACGCCACAGTGACAGAGATGTACGCAGGTGAATGGAGAACGGATCAGAGAACTGGCTTTGGGATCGGTCGGCGCTCGGACGGACTGCACTATGCCGGGGAGTGGGTCGGGAACAAACGGCACGGCTACGGCTGCACCACGTTCCCCGACGGCACCAAAGAGGAGGGCAAGTACAAACAGAACGCCCTGGTGAGCGGCAAACGCAAAAACCTGATCCCGCTCAGAGCCAGCAAGATCCGGGAGAAGGTGGACCGATCTGTGGAAGCAGCGGAGAAAGCGTCCGACATCGCCAAACAGAAGGCTGAGATTGCTCTGTCCAGGTGAGGGACCGGCCAATCAGAGGAGAGCAGGGGGAGGGGCTTCAATATAGAAAGCTACAAATTCTACTTAAGCTCAGTTAGTGTTACATAAGCTAAAACATCCAGTCAAGTTTATCTTCTGGAAACATTGCATTCACTGGTCGGACCTCCACCATTCATTTTGGACGTTACAATTCTGAGAGTCTAAGACTGACGGACGATTCTTGTCTAATAATCCCTCCACCAGCAGATTATTGCTCTATTAAAAGCGTCCTTTGCTAAACAGGCATCATGAGTTATATAATATAACATGGTCATCACTTCTGGCTCTAGAAAGTTGAGACAAGGCACACTCTTTAGCCCTGTTTTATTCCCATTATGTTCTGTGTTTCCAGAATGAGTCACGCCCGAAGCAAGGCAGAAGCAGCTGAAGCCGTGGCTCAGAAAGCTCTGGAGGAGAGTCGTTTGGCCCGAATCACCGCCAAAGAGCTGTCGCCGTCCTTCCACATCTACGAGAACGGTCAGTCTGAGTTTATCTGGTCACTGGATAAGCAGGTTTGCCCCGGGGCGCTGTTGGACACAAATGGAAAGTCAGACCACCAGTCCATAAAGCCTGCACCATTTTAAAGTTTGTTCTGAAAGGATTACTCCTACTAACATTGCAGTGGGAACATAAATAATTCCCATTTAAACAAATTTCAGCTGTTGTTGTTGATTTATTTATATATAAACATACACACACCCATTTTATAATAATATAATTTATACCAATAAATCCATAAATCCGTCAGGCTTACATATATACCTAAAAAAAACATAAACTGCAGAAGCACTTTGTTTACACTAAACCATTTCTATTTGCAATAATTATTTATCTTTTGATTATATTTGAATGTCTACACTCCACTTCATTTTGTGCTCGTTTGTCTAAATAAATCAAAACTAGTTTCCATATTTGATAAAATATTGACAATATGTTTCTGAATCTTTTCCAAAGATAAAGCACTTGATATTTCTTTTACAGTATGTCTGGACCATTATTTTCTTTACTAGTAATATACAAAGATCTAATAAAAGCAGTTGTTGTCTTGTTTTTTTATGGTTTTAATCAAAGAAATTTTTGATATTTCCTGAATTTTTACAAAAATCTGTAAAGAAATGGATAATTTCTCAAAATTCTGTGTCAACAAATTTGCTTCTCAATTTCAACATGTTATTTAAAAAAATATTCAAATCCAAGATTTAAGTCTGCTTTGATTTATTTAGTCAACCACAGCCCTTGACGTCACAAAGGAAAATACAATAGGTATTTTTTATCTAACGACTTCTTCTATTATGATCCAGGTCTTGAATGTGAGCGTCCCAAACTCCAGGACGGTAAAGACAAAACAGAGCCTGCGTCCACGGGCAGCGAGAGCCCCCTGTGCACCCCCGACACCACCCCCTCGGCCCTGACGCCCGACCTCAGCCCCATTGTCGCCGCCTCGCCCCCGAAACAGCGCCCGCGGAAACCCTGCTTCCACCGACAGACCGCCTTGGACGATCAGGCCGAGATCCAGGTGCTGGTGGAGGGGCGGGGCATGGAGCTGCCTAGGGGCGGGGCTAACCACACCTGGGCTGAGGACAGGTACCAGGCAGGCAGCAGCCGGTCCACAACCCCGTCTCTTCTGGAGGAAACCGAAGGTCAGATTAACGGACACGAGCCGGTCGTTGTTGTGGCCAATCACAAGCCTCGAGACAAAGGCCTGTTGTCCAATCACAAACCTCGAGACATGAACTCCCATTACAAAACCTGGGAGCACTCGGTGTCCAATCAGAAAACCTCTAAGCACGCCTCATCTAATCACAAGACGAGGGAGTACTCCTCGTCCAATCACAAAACATGGGATCACTCATCGGCCAATCACAGCTACAAGCCCCAGCTGCACGTTCTGTCCAATCACAAAGCCCCGGACTACGCCACGTCCAATCACAAGATGGCAGAGCATGCATCGTCCAATCACAAGCTCCAGGACTATGCCTTGACCAATCACAGCGCATCAAAGGAGCACGTGACTGGCTACGGTAACCACCACAAACAGCACAACCACAGGCCGAGCCACAGCCACCGCTGGAGCCCCGCCCACTCTCGACTCGCAGACGAGCGCTCCAGCGACTACACGGTGAGAAGGGTTCTTCCTTTTCATTACAGAACTGTTTCTCTGTGCTGCATTCACACAGGCCTTTCTCCTGGTCCCAGACAAGCTCAGGGATGCTTCTCCAAAAGACAAATATAGATTCAAGGTTATTCATATAAAAACTGTCCTGCAATACAATTTAGATTTTTTAAAACCATCTTAAATTTGTTCCAAAGGCAGGTTCTTTAGATAAAACCTGGATTAGATGTCTCTAATTTGTAGTCTGTAATCCTGTAGTTTACGTTAGTGACAGTAAAACCTTAAACAGGCCCAATATGCAGCAGCTCAACAAAATCACAGAGCCTCGATCAGAACAATATGGGTTTCTGTCACAAATCTTCCAAGACCCAGCTGTTGGTTCAGAAGGTAAGACTTTTACATCAGAGAGGTCTTCGGCTCCCACGAGTCCGAGTGGACCCTGTTCTCGAGCCTGGGGTCTGGGGGGCTTTGAAAAGGTTCTGCACATCGCCCCGTCAGCTCACTACTGTAGATATTGAATAATTATTAATGAATTACTGTTCACTTGGCCATGGACTTCTCCAGAATCTACTTTATGCAATATACCAGAACGCTCTCGTTTGTAAACCCTGGTCCTCGAGGGGAGCGCTCCCTGGACTCAGACTGGGCCGGTCCTCGTGTGGCTCCTCTTTAAGTCCCCGTTTATATGTTTGTTCCAGGACCACTACGCGGTGGACATGCGGCTGCAGGACGCCCACGCCTCGTGTCCCATCAACAGTCGGCTCAGGTCCCGAGCGCTGCGTCCGGTCCGAGAGGGCTCCGTGGACTCGGTTCAGCGACTGGACCGCCTGGCTCTGGGGGCGGGTCTGGACCTGGACATAGGGGCGGGGCCGGACCAGGACACGGGGGCGGGTCACATGACTGAGGGGGAGGGGCCTGAGGAGTGGCCGATGAACAGAGACCTGACTCTGTCGACGCCGCTGAAGTCCGCCCCCATCATCGACCTGGAGCCGGACTCAGAAGTCCCGCTCAAGACTAACTCAGTGAGTCTCTGCAGCTGCTACAGAGTGAACCACAAATCCTGCACTTTCACTGAAAATACCCAAGTACTCCGCTCAAAATGAACCAGTGAGTCTGGAGAGTTACAGGCAAACACAGGAAACACACATTTGTTAAAAACACAGTGTCATTATTCCTTTTAGAGCTGTATCCAGGTTTTTGAGTGATAGCTCAGTGTAGATTACTCAAAAAACTATGTCAATTATGTCAGGAATTGCTCTAGCTGTCATTAGTCCTGAGATGAGTTAAGGTCAAAGGTAGACTGGAGGGTCAATACAATACAGGGACCTGACCCCGGAGACAGAGTTTTATCAAAGAATGGTGTTTACTCGATAGAAGTAAGGCATGGAGTCAAGTTTTCTTCAAAAGCACGTCTATGAGCGATAAGCTACAAGTGAAGACGTTGGCTCTACAGCTAAAGCCTTGGTAGACTTTCACCTCGCTCTTTCTTTGCTGAAACACTGAACATGACTTTCATCAAGTTCAGTCAGCTCTGCTCTGTTTGTCTGGTTCTGTGTGTTATGTGTGTTTGCTCCTCCTCCTGGAAACCAAACTCAAACAGTGACAAGACTATTTCTTTGTACGAAACAGAAACAGAATCAGGATGAATGGTCAGGTTAAAGGTCAATGCACTTTAAAGAAAAAGAGAAATCAGAACAAAAGTTCCCTAACATCCAGCTCAGAGAAGGCAAGAAGAAAGGTTATTATTCATTATTTTCAAACCAAAACTGAGCTAAATAAGAGTGTTTGGGTCAAAGCGGTGAGTAACCAGATCAGATGGAGAATTAAAAACTATTGTAAAAACACACACGAGACACACGCAACTTCAAATACTTCAAGCTGCTGACCATCAGAAAGACTTTTTGAAACAGTTTTTTCTCCCAAATATTGAATTCTGACCCGTGTCTCTCTGTTTCCCACAGGGCTCCAGCTCGTTCCTGGTCGTTATGGTCATTTTACTCAATATCGGAGTAGCCATTCTTTTCATTCACTTCTTTATTTAAGCTTCTACAGGTAACGCCTTTAGACTTTACAGATAAAAACACAGTATATTCTCTTCTGGTTCAAACGGACGGACTTTCTGCCAGACCTGACGGGAAACAGAACGGTCTTGGACTCGTGCCGTCTGTGGGGTTTTGTGAAGTTTAGTTGAAACGGAGCGAGCTGCTGTGGGACACGAGCATGACGTCCCAATCCAAGAAATAAAAAGAACAGAGACGGTTTACGGCCTGTTTGTACACTTTTACAGAAAACCCAAGAGTCCGGTCGCACCAGCTCTGCACAGATCCAAGAAACAGAGACCGGGTTTAGGTCTGGTCTCAGCGTGAAGGGAAAGTCCATCTTAAACCAAGGCAGGCATTCAGGATTTTAACAAGATCTGAACCTTTTCCATTTGTCAGCTGTAAATTCAAATGTTCTTGTTTGTCGAGTCACCTTCGTAAAATGCACGTCAGTATTTTGAACGTTTTTGGGACCAGAAATTAAGGGGGAAAGATAGTTTGAAGGGGGATGACGGTTTGATTCCCCGACGGAAGCCAAAACTCCAGCCCCGGGTGAATGGAGAGTGTTGCGTCAGGAAGAGCATCCGTTGTTGGTCCCAGGTGGGCTCAGGTGGCTTCACTTCAGGAGGACGTTGTGGAATAAGAGTGAAACAGAAACATTAACCCGAGTTAGAACAGACCAACGCTCGTTCTTCTCACATTACATTCTCAAAAATAAATCGATCAAATTTACACTTTAACGAAAAACCCTCTGTGTTCACATACATTCAGTGTTTTCTAACAAATCCCAAAGACTGGGTCCGGACCCAAAAGTTGTTCGCCAAAAAGAATAAAAAAATATGTCAGTGGGCATTAAATGTCAGGTATTATTGTAAATTGGTAATGGTCAGAAAAGACATTATGCAGAGAATAAATGAAAGGACACTATAAAGGGCCAAAATAAAATGACATGGTCATAAAACTTAAAACACTAAAAATAAAGAATAAAGACTAAATATTAACACCTTCATATCAGCCACAACACACAAAACAAAATAGACATGTTTTTTCATTAGTTCTTTTTTAGAACGCATATAAAATATAGTTCTTCATCAATATTCAACTTTAACGAGAGCCTCTGGTGACCACCTGCTGAACCTTTAAACCTACCCCAAACTCTACAAACAGCAGTTAAAATCCTCTCCCTGCCTTTGTTTAGGATCAATCCCGGTGAGAGTCGAGGCTTTCTGAAGCCGGGAGCTGGTGCTGATGTAAAACATGCCGACCTGAGCATGGCACAGTGTATTTTCTGCCTTTTTTCCGTTTTCGGGGCCCGTTCGTTCTTGTCTTTATTAACTATGCGCTATATTCAGAACTATGCTGCAAGAGTAGATCCATTTAAAGGGCTCTTTCCTCTTTCTTCCTCTTCTTCTTGTTTGATTCACTGTTCGGTTTCATGGCGGCCATTTGCATGAGGTCGTTTTAATAACCTGAATCCCTTTAACATCACTCTTCGTCGACATGTTCCTCGTTTTCTAGTTCACTGTAAACCTTCCTCCAGGATTCCACTTTCAACTCAAACTCTCGAAATACAGCCCACAACAAGTTGAGAACTATAAGCTCAATGTAATGCTGCTTAAATAAACTCTGAGTGTGCATAAATATGCGTACTTATGCATATTTGCAAAATAGTCCTTAATAAAAAAATATATCAGAAATGTTTTGTGCAGTTATCCTGACTTTATCACTTTATCATTTGATTATTTTCTGATTTAATTAAAATTTTATAAACTGGTAAAACAACAAACAAAAAACAAAAAAACAAAAAAAAAAACATGCATTTTGTTCATATTTTGATTTTACACAAAGTCCATTTGGCTCATTCATTTAACACTTTTCCATTTTGTTTAGGTAGGCTTAGTAGCTTAGCTCCACCCACTTTGCCCAAATATGGACTTTTTCTGGAAACATTAAACTCATAAACTTTTTTAACTAATCTGTAAAAGTATCTGTACAATATTTATCTGTGAAACAAAAGGTCAAATCCTGGAGGAACTGAAACACTTCACTTTAATTCACTTTAATTCACTTTTAAAACCCCAGGATCCTTTTTGAGTCAAGACATTATAAAAATAATGGACCAACAGACGAGGAGCCAAACAGAGAAGCTTATTATCAAGAAGTTAAGTTATATTTGTAAGATGCAGCCTTTTAAACTCCTCTGGCTCCGACAAAGCTCAGCTGTGAAAATTAGAGAACACACAATGTTTTTATTTACTTTTATTTGTGAGCCTTTCATTTACAGACTGTTTTTTTTACAGTATAAACATTCAGACATCCTGACCTTTCTCCAAATATGGTCATCACTTCCTGTTCTCAAAGGTGTGGCTTCACGGCTCCATGTGAGGTCGGTCTGTTGGTCCATTATTCGTGCTGTCTTTAAACCCAGACTGGTTTTTGCTCAGAATAATTGTTTGTTTTCTCACGTTTTTCTCGCCCCTCGGCCCGGTGTACAGCCTGAGACTGTTAAACTCTATACTCTCCAAATGTTTGTGTCCGTTCTGTTTGAGAGAATGCTGCTGAGTGCCTCCTAATATGATTTTACCCCTGAGTTTTTAAAACCTGAATAAAAGTACGATCCGAGCCTGCTCCGAAACCAGACGGGACTCTTTTCACAGTTTGACCTCACGATGTTAGTCAATGCAGTTTTTAATGACTTAATCTAAAATAGAACAATACTGTTTATATTAAAAGAGAATATATGGGAATAGTCTTAAAGGAAGCAGCTGACAGAACGACACAGATTTAAAAAACGAAAAGAAAAAAGCTTTATGGAAACTAATGATGGTGAAAGTTGTTTTTATTTTATGTTTTATACTTTTCTTATTTAAAATACAAAGTAAATCTGAAAGTAATAATAGTCTGTGTGAAGGCTGTTTTCTGATTGGCTGTCAGATGTATCCCACTTCTTTTATTTATTCAATAACTGTCTAAAGCATCACCTTGAAACTTTTTGTCAAAATTTAGGAAGTTTTTGCAAATTATATAGTTTTATAAGTATTTTTTTATTTTACAGTAAAAAATATAAAAAAATAACATTTACAATTACAATAGTCCATTTGAATGCTCTTCTCTGATTGGCTGTCAGCTGTATCCCACATTTCTATTGATACAACTCCTCTAACTTTAATAAAACACAAAAGTTAAAGTTATAAACTGTTGAATGTCAGCACATTGGCCTTATAAAAATATAAAGATGCATTTGTTTCTCCATATTTCCATTAAAGTTAAAGTAATCAATGTAAAACATGCAAAACTGGGAATTAAATGCATTTCTTTTATAATATTAGGACATTTGCTGAGGTCAGGCTGTTAAAACCTCGCTGCGTGTGGTTTTGTGTGTGAGGCGTGTGAACAGAGATGACTCGGTCTGAACTGAAATGGCATGCACAGTTTGTCTCTAACAGGTTTCCACTCGATGAAAACAGACACTTATTTTGGGGCCGATGAGGTTTTTGCGCATGTTTGTTTGGCCTCGTCTTCTTCTTCTTCTTCAGTCGGAGTCACGCTTTTAACGAGTCTTTCACAAAAACACACTCTCTCCAGGAGTTTCACGAGGTCTGAGGGAAATATAACTGGGTCTAGACCAGGACTAGACCAGGACTAGACCAGGACTAAACCAGGTCTAAACCAGAACTAAACCAGGACTAAACCAGGTCTAAACCAGGACTGAACCAGGTCTCAACCAGGACTGAACCAGGTCTAAACCAGGACTAAACCAGGTCTAAACCAGGACTAAACCAGGACTAAACCAGGTCTAAACCAGGACTAAACCAGGTCTAAACCGGGTCTAAACCAGGACTAAACCAGGACTAAACCAGGTCTAAACCAGGACTAAACCAGGACTAAACCAGGACTAAACCAGGTCTAAACCAGGTCTAAATCAGGACTAAACCAGGTCTAAACCAGGTCTAAATCAGGACTAAACCAGGTCTAAACCAGGACTAAACCAGGTATAAACCAGGACTAAACCAGGTCTAAACCAGGACTGAACCAGGTCTAAACCAGGACTGAACCAGGTCTAAACCAGGACTAATCCAGGACTAAGTTGGACTCATTATTTGTTTGTTGCAGGTTCGACGAGAGCATGGATTAGTGTTTTTCTTGGTGTTTGTGCAAAAGTGACCTGAATACAGCTCCAAATACAGCCGGAGGATAGAATATTTAGTGAAAAAGTTAAAGGAAGGCTTTAGAGCCTCTGCTTCAGGACCTTTACTCTTCAGGCGACAAGAGGAACAGGAAGTGCTTTGGCTGCCATAGCTTCAGAGTGTGGAAAGAAAACAAATGAGGAGAGAAAAAAGGTGGCAGCAGTGCATCCTGGGAGAGTGAGTTTCTGTGAATGCTGTTCTAGTGGCTCCAGGCTGACTCTGAATGGTATGAGTCTGTTTTGTACGGCACTGACGCTCCATGTTGTGACCATTGCATGCACAGCATGCTCTTTCTACTCCTTGGTTTATGAGGTTGTTTCCAATAAATGTGGAGAAAATATCTACTGTTTCAAACAAAACTGTCTCTGTGTCGTTATTTATGATTCTTTTATTGTGAGTAGGCTTTGTGCATACTCCAAAAGAATCACAATATCTACTTAAATAAAACCAAGACCGATGGTCTGAGAAGATGAAAAATGTTCTGAAATTAATGAAGCAGACACAAAACAGGGTGCACGTGGCAGAGTGGTTAGCACTCCTGCCTTACAGCAAGAAAGTCGTGAGTTCAAAACCCGGCCGACTCAAACATTCTCGGCCGACTCCGGTCTTTCTCTGAGGAGTCTGCATGTCCTCCACGTGTTACCGTGGGTTCTCTCCGGGTACTCCGGCTCCTCCCACCGTCTAAAGACATGCATTTACAGGTTAATTGGTAACTCTAAAGTGTCCCTAGTGAATGAAAGTGAGAGAGAATGATTGAAGTAAGTGAATCACTGTCTGTCTCTAAATGTTAGCCCTGTGACTTACTGGCCACTGTCCAGGGTGTACCCCGCCTCAGGCCCAAAGCTGCTGGGATAGGCTCCAGTCACCCGCGACCCCTAACGGGACAAAGCGGTAGAAAATGAATGAATGAATGACACAAAACAGGCCTAAAGCCCCATAAAGACCACAAATTAGTAATTACTTTGACAACATTGATGTATAATGCCTCCTTATTGTGGTGGAAGGGTTTGAGCTTTGTTGTTGTTTTATACCTCCTCTTAAATTACAGTATTTTTTGTCTGAAAACAGGAGCTGTCCTGCTTTGGGCCTTGTCTTCTGATACAAGTGCAGGCTATTATTATGAAGCTCTTATTTTTGTAGCTTTCATGTCTTTAGGGAGGGGTCCTAGAACGTTGAAATGTATTATGAAATGTATTTATGGTCACTTGAATATTACCAGCAAATAACTGTATTAGGTTTGATTGAAAACCACTGGTGTCAGTAAGGCTATGTGTGTTTTTGCAGAAAGGGTGCAGAAATTAGAACTTAGGAGCAGCCAGGAGAACAGGGCCTGTTGGCCTTCAGTAAATCTTAGATCTTGTTACTGTCGTTTTAACGGGAGAAGGACGATAAAAAGGGTACATTTCAAATAACACCCTCCCTACTTTTTAGTGTGTCATGTTCTATTTGCTTACTCTGAGCCCGTCTGTAGTTGCGCCCCTGTAAACTCTGCCCTGTCTCCAGTCCGAGGCACACAGCGCCCCCTGGTGGCAGAAATGAGAACCACTGGTCCTCACATTATTTCCACATACTTCCTTCGCCTTTGTGTTGTTTTATTTCCCTCTGTACGGATTGCTGCCTCGGTCCCGTGAATCCGGCTCGGTTCAGAGGCTGTTTTGTCCTTGCAGCGGGTACATCCTCCCCGCCCCGTGAAGCGGCTGCCTCCGCTGTGCTCCGTCGCGGTTTCCGGTGTCCGTCCGTCCGCTGGAGGATGGCGTCCGGCTCCAGCCGCATCCCCTGCACCGCCGGCACAGCGAGCCCGAAAAACACGGAAAGTGACCGAGCTCAGGTTGTGCACTGCCGTGAAAAGCACCAATAATTCACCGGTAAGGCTCTTTGTCTTTTAGTTTGTGACTCCCGGCGCGATGCAGCTCAGCGGCGCTCGGGTCTCAGCTCTGCGGGCTAGAGGCGTCTCTCCTCCCGCAGGCGGCTGCACTACACCCCGCACTCAGGCCTCGCCCTTCACAGTTAACGGCCAGTTTCAAACCAACCAGCGCTGGAAACAAATAATTGAGTACTTTTAATCTTCCTGGTGGCATAACTGTCTTTGTTTTATAGCGTTGACAGTTGTTCGTGTATTTCTTTGATTTCGCGGCCTTCCATTTGTTTAGGTAGCTTCTTTAGCATTAGCATCACTGAGCTAATGTCAGTTATTGACGGTAAATCCAAATTGTGCTTAAAAACACGCTTTAATAATTTTACAACCTTTTAACAACAGAGTTAATGATGACACACACACCTCTTCAATAAAACTGTGATAAAAATATCGTATCTTATTATCTTGTAAAATTCATGAAAAACGAACCGCTATTTAATTTGTCGTCAGGAAATAGACCAGCCCCTTTAGCCTGTTCTAACCTCTTTTTTTCAGAAGATATTTGTGCAGAAACTCCGCTTTATTGCATTTCCATGTATTCATATTACCTCCCTCCGTCACTCTAATTACATTAACAGCTATGATTCTTTTTTAATGTTGTCTGAGATAGCCCCGGTTTTGGCCTGTTTTAGCCCCAGGAGCTTCTCGTCTTTCGCGGGGCTTTAAACGGTGTCAGAGCCGCGGCTGATGCGCTCCGTCGCTGTCATTTGTAAAAGGAAGCGTTTTTTCCACAAATTTCACATTGTTTCTTCAGCAGACATTGAAATTACATTTTAAATATTACAGATATGTTTTCGCTGTTGATGTTCCCAGTTATTTCCTTTAGATAAAGATTAATAATGAATTTAGTGTCAAACGTCGCACAAAAGTGCATTGTTTCACTAATTATTCTGCGTGTGTCGTGTTTATGGCTGTTACGGATTTATTATTGGTCTTTTTAAGAAGTAGATTTGAAAATACAAGGTTCTTAATGACAGCTGCAGATTTTTAATGGTAAAATCTGATTTATTTCTCAGTTTTTGATCCCAAAGGTAAAAATGTAGCGCAAAATGCAATATCTATAACTGAACAAAACTGAATTAATCTTGTGGCTTTCTATGCATCTGAGAAAGTTATTATCTGAAATTGTGGTGTGACCAAATGTAAAACTAGTGTGATCAGCAAAACCAATGGAAGTTAGTTTCAGGATTCTATCGATCAATCGTTCAATCAATCAATCGCTAAATAGATATACGTTTAAACAGTTTGCTAAATGTGACCTTTCAATTGTAACACAGGTTATATTGCAGCATGATTTTCTAATACCTTGCGACATTGACCCTGTTTGGTCCTCCTTAATCTCGGGAAAGTCCTGAAAATGAACATGGTCTGTTTCAAAGTGAACCCTGTTCGATTGAGTTGAGAAACAAAGTCAAATAAAGAACAAAACAAATGAAGGAAGTGACCCAAAGCACTGTCCGTTGTTTTTGTATTTGAAATGAAAGGAAAAAATACAGAGATTTTAGGATAATTTTTCTTTGTTTAGGTCTTTTATTTATTTATTTGGCTGAAGTAAATCAAATTTTAAATACTGTGGGTAATCTGACTCTTACGGAGCCCCTCTGGTCTCACTATGTAAAAAAAAATATATATGTAACTAAGTCGTGGCCACGAGATAAGTAAATATGAATGAATATAAGGAGAATGCACAATGGAGCAGCTTTTCTCCCGAAAGCATGCACGCTAACTCTGCCGCCCATAAGGCTCATACATACAGCCAGATGGAGGTGACCTAAGCCTACAACGCCCTCTGCTGACGTTTTATCGTAGGCTACACAGACATGCTTTTCCAAAATGTCAAACACTTCAATAATTAATAAACCAGTCTGCACACTACTGTAGACTATCTTAAAATCATAATCAGAAATACTTTATTGATCTTTATTGATATTGATAACCTTTGTTATTTAAATGGACCCTGTACTGTAGTGCAATGTAATACTTCACATTCTGTGCAATATTATCTGTTTTAATATTCAGTGTAATATAGTTTGCTGCAGTTCTGCTTCTATTTATTTACTAGTACTGTTCATCACAATTCAATTCTGTTAATACAGTAATGTAAATCTTGTAGGCTGCATATCCATGGTCCTTTATAACTCTTATTTATATTTTATAGCATATATTTATAATTTTTACATGTGTATAGGCTACTTGTTTATTTACCAACGTATATTATTATTTATATTTCTTTAAATGTCTTGATGTGCACATCAACTGTGACACAACAATTGTCCCCTGGGTTATCGATATCAATAAAGATCAATAAAGTATTTCTGATTATGATTTTAAGATAGTCTACAGTAGTGTGCAGACTGGTTCATTATTTAATGAAGTGTTTGACATTTTGGAAAAGCATGTCTGTGTAGCCTACGATAAAACGTCAGCAGAGGGCGTTGTAGGCTTAGGTCACCTCCATCTGGCTGTATGTATGAGCCTTATGGGTGGCAGAGTTAGCGTGCATGCTTTCGGGAGAAAAGCTGCTCCATTGTGCATTCTCCTTTTATATTCATTCATATTTACTTATCTCGTGGCCACGACTTAGTTACATATATATATTTTTTTGACATAGTGAGACCAGAGGGGCTCCGTAGACTCTTACAATTGTTTGGAAATTTTACAGACGAGATACTTTTTGTAATTGTCTTTTATTCAAATGACTTTTGGATGCCACATAGAAGAGCCAGAGTCACACAGATGCCTATAGGACCTGTGCTTCTTCATCAAAGTCTGTTAAACTGAGTCAGACCACCAGCAGATCAGAGGTTTGCGTCCACCTGAGGAGGAGGTAGAAAGGAAAAAAGTGCTAAATACTACTGAAAAAAAGGGCCAGATGTAATAATAATATGAGCAACTGCTGTGGGAGTAGATCTGTTTTGGGGACGTTGCTTGTGGAAGGGTCGATACTTAGACATTGTTCTGTTTCCACTTTTGGACAGATTGGAAATGCATTTAATACATTCCTTAAGCTTTACAGATATAAAAACTAATGTAAAATCTTTGTTCTTTTTTCCAGACTCCTCAGTGATTTCCTGCAGCTGCTTTGAGCTCGAGTATATCCTTTCTCTTGCTTTGGATCAATAAAACATTGATAATGACGGAGGCGTGGCAGCAGGCCGCTCCAACAGTGGTCCACACTCTTCCCCAGGGGGCGGAGAACGCTCTGGGCTGCACCGTCTACGGAGTGGTCCTTCAACAGGACACTACCACCCTCCAGCAGCAGCAGCTCACTGTCCAACCACAGCAAACGCAGATGCAAGTTACCAAGTGTAATGTCTGCGGTCATGACATTTCACACCTCGCCAATCCTCACGAGCACCAGTGTATGGTCACCCAAGACCGGTCCTTCCAGTGCACGCAATGTATGAAGATCTTCAGCCAAGCCACGGACCTCCTGGAGCACCAGTGTGTCCAGGTCGAGCAGAAACCGTTTGTTTGTGGCGTTTGTAAAATGGGCTTCTCCTTGTTGACATCTCTAGCACAGCATCACAACTCTCACGGAAACGGAAACAATCCGATGAAGTGTTCCATCTGCGAGAAGACCTACAGACCTGGATCTGGGAACGTAACGCCGACTTCTTCAGCCGCAAATCCACAACAGCCATCGAGCGGGGAGTCTTCAGGAGGCGTTGCGGCAATCAGTGACTCCTCGCCGCCTCCATTTGAAGCCTCTGCACCGGACCGACCGTACAAATGCTCCGTCTGTCACAAGGCTTTCCGGCATCTGTCTGAGTTAACGCGACACGAGAGAGTCCACACCGGGGAGAAGCCGTACAAATGTGACACGTGCGACAAGAGCTTTAGCCAGTCGTCGCATTTGGCTCACCACCAGCGGACGCACAGCTCCGAGCGCCCGTACAAGTGCGCCGTCTGCGAGAAGAGCTTCAAACACCGCTCGCATCTGGTCCGCCACATGTACGCTCACTCCGGAGAGCACCTGTTCAAGTGCAATTTGTGCGAGATGCATTTTAAAGAGTCGTCCGAGCTCTTGCACCACCAATGCCAGCCCGAAGGGGAGCGGCCGTTCAGCTGCGGCTCATGCGGGAAGAGTTTTAAACGGCCGTCGGATTTGAGGCAACACGAGCGGACGCATTCGGAAGAGCGACCGTTTCAATGCGAGGAATGTCAGATGAGCTTCAAGCAGCAGTACGCTCTGGTCCGCCATCGCCGCACTCACAAAAACCCGGCGGATCGTCCGTTTAAGTGCAACCTCTGCGATAAAGGCTTCCTCCAACCGTCGCATTTGCTTTACCACCAACAAGTTCACGGCATGGAGAGCTTGTTCAAATGCTCTTCGTGCCAGAAATCCTTTAGCCAGTCGGGAGAGCTGTTGAGGCACAAATGCGGCGGCGAAGTTGAAAAACCCTACAAGTGCGACGTCTGCGGCAAAGGCTACA
Organism: Neodontobutis hainanensis; assembly: GCA_024349245.1. NCBI lineage: Eukaryota > Metazoa > Chordata > Actinopteri > Gobiiformes > Odontobutidae > Neodontobutis > Neodontobutis hainanensis. The sequence goes on along the minus strand of JALDNG010000002.1, from coordinate 18,520,141 downwards.
AGAAGAACTCGACTCTACAGCGCCACCAGAACACTCACTGCACGGAAAAGCCGCTCAAATGCTCCCTTTGCGATAAACGCTTTGTGTCTTCGTCCGAGTTCGTCCAGCACCGATGCGACCCGACTCGAGAGAAGCCTCTAAAATGCCCCGATTGTGAAAAACGGTTCAGGTATTCGTCCGAGTTGCAGCGTCACCGTCGAGTCCACACCGGGGAGAAGCCGTTTAAATGTGCCAGCTGCGACAAAAGCTTCAAACAACGTGAGCATCTGGCGAAACATCAGAGCGTCCACTCGAGGGAGACGCAGTTCAAATGCGTCTGGTGCGGCGAGAGGTTTGTGGATTTAGCAGCGCTACAAGAACACACGGTCCAACACACGGCGGAAGGAGAGAGTTTCCCCGAAGAACAGTGCATCTCGTAAACACAAAACGGCTTCAAAAATGCATCTACATTTAGGGTTTAAGCAAGGACTTTTAACTATAATAGAGAATCATATAGTGCTCTTATTGTCCTATTTTTACGGTGAACAGAAGTTGGCTGCGTTAGTAGGAATACGCTACATCAGGGTTATTTCAATTTAGAGAAAAAGTGGGTTATGTTCTAATTATTCACTGATTCTTATTTCAGATAATTATGTATTGGGTTTAGTGACAACACACTAATAACACTACATTTCTACCGTTTCTAAGCATTTTCTTCCAAAGTAAACATTAGAACATTTCACCAATATTTGGTCATAAACTTGACATAACGCAAGAAATGTGTCTAATATTGTTGTTCCTGTATTTGATTTGATTTGATTTTTTTACTTTTCCCTGGTTTTGTCTCACTATTAGTTACACTGAATCTACCTTTTATCTTTACTGTTTCTCCAATCCTTTTTAATCTTTTAATTCTTTTATTTCTTCATGAAAACGTTTGGGCATTGCCTACAATTTAAAAAAAATTACAAAATAGAAAATGTGTGTGTTTGGACATTAAGTAAAGCACTTATTCGATCTAAATGTAATTTTTCAAATATTTTTATAATTTTCCATTGTTTCTCCAAAACTCTTAAAACACAAAATCTTTTATTTCTTTTTTATCTGGACCTGAGCTGTTCCCAAACTAACATAGCGCCACTTCTGTTTCACCGTCACGGCCCTAAAAACCTTCGCTTGAACTAAAACGTGCCAGCCTCTGCTCCTGTCATCTTTTCCATTATGGATATATTTGTGTTTTTTTGTCCATTCAGAAGCGGACAAAGACTTTTTAACAATTTAACGTGTTCTGAGAAAATGGGACCCTTCAAAAATATCCTTTCCTTTCTGTGGTTGCATGTGAGTAAATATTTTTTGTTCGAAGAAATGGCCAGAAGTTTCCGGAAAAAGAACTAAACTGCTCTGGAATCGATGTGCCTTTTTTTCTTTTTTTTTTTTTTTTTTTCTTCTTTGGACCTTGTGTTTTTGTCGTTTTTAAGTTTGTACGTCCGATATATATTTCTTCCCTCCCTTTATGGCATCAAAGTAGGCTGGCTTTTTTCATATAGTATTCCTAGTTAGCGTCATCCGTTTGTGCATGAATATTTATCACTCTTTACTCTCACTGTTGTATAGTTTTGTTATTTTAGAAGAACATCCTACGAAGAGTTAAATACCGTGTGGATTTGTGAAACATGTATAGCCTGTGTCCTATTAAAAATAACGTGTTGTTGCATCTTTGTATTCAGCAATTCAGTCGCCGCAAGCTAAGCATTTTACGAACCAACAGCATTTTACGAACCAACGGACTCGTGGAACATTAACGACAAAATACGAGAGATTTCACTTCATATTGATTAATGGTTGGAAAAGAGAATTGGGAAACACAGAACAGTTTTTATTTTTTGCATGAATGACTTGGTTTAGTTCTGTTTAAGTAATCCTAGTTTTAGTCCTGGTTTATAATTGGCCTTGTCTTTGTTTAATCCTGGTTTTGAACCGGTTTAATCTTAGTCCTTGTACAGATTAAGATTATAGACCTGGGTTATTGTTTAAACCTTGTGTAGGTCTAAGGTAAGACATAGTTTAGGCCAGTCTTTGTCCTTATTTAGTCCTTAAACCTGGTTCCGACGTGGTTCAGTTCTTTTTTTCCTTTTTTACACTTTTAATTCTAGGTTTTGTTTTTGGTTTATTAAATTCTAGTTCTGTCCTTATTTTATTTTGGTTTAGAAAGGTCTTGTTCTAATTTAGACAGAATTTGTCTAGATTTTTTTGGGTTAGTGTAAATCACAATCTTTGGTTAGTTCCGGTCCTAAACTTGGTTTAGCTACGGATTTTAAACTTTAGTCTGGTTTTAGTTTATTTTTGGTTCTTGACAGGTCTAATACTTGTTCTTGTTTAGACCCAGGTCTAGACCAGATTTGTTTCCCAGTTTAGTACTGATTTAGACCTGGTGTGGCCTGGTTTAGTCCATGCTGAGTCCTGATTGGTCTAACCTGATGTCAATCATTCTTTAAAGAAAATATCTGTATTTACCTGACATGAAAACTAAAATAAAACTGAACCGGACTACTCTAGTTTCAAAACACATTTCTCTTTTCCAAACGTAAACATGACGGGTATTTTTGTCGTAATTCTTTCACGTTTCTGCAGTTTGAGTAAAACCGTCACTTCAGGGCGATTGAGTTGGATTTGAGTCTTGAGACTTGAGTCGTGCAATAGAAGGTTCACCGCTGTGTCACTGTGGGACTGAACCGAGTCTGTGAGAGTCTTGAGACAAACATGTAAAGTGGATTCTGTTCAGTCTTCTGTTTAGTTTTTTCCAAATGAGTAAGGATTTTTCACCAGGTTTAGACCCCTTCACGAGTTCACGCTTAGGTAGATACTGTGTTAATACGGCGCTCATTTGGGACAAAGTGGGTAAAACCTAATGCATTCAGACCTACTAAATAAACACCTTTTATTTATTATTCAAACTTAAGTAAAAAAGGCTTACATTTACTGAAGATGGATTTAAGCCCACATCAAATCCAGAAAGGATTGTCAAAATGTGATGAAATGGTCCACTTTAAGATTTTGTAAAGTTGTAGTGAAGAACCGGACTTTTAGTGTCTTGGTCAAGATCAAGTCCATGTTGGAGAGATCTCAGGGCACTGACCAAATCCAGTCTAAAGGTCTAGTCCAGATCGAAGCCAGTGAAAATGAGTTCAAATACAGCAACAACCATAATGGAGAGAGCGAGCCAAGAAATAAACCTATAATAACCTAATAAGAACATAACTAAGCATTAAATAAAGAGAATAAATAGTTCAAACGCATTTCTCACAAACACTTTTAATGCCTTTAAATTTTCTTTTGGGAAAAGTGACGTTCAATAAAGTTCAAAACTTCTGTAGAATACAAAGATAAGAGAAAACGAGAAGCTAAAGAAAAACATTAAATAGAAATGTTTAAGAATAAATTCCTCATTTTTGTGAGATAATGGAGACTACACTTTTGTGTCTCTTCGATGACGTCTGTTTCTGCAGCATTACAATTTATATTGAATAAAAACAACTAAAACCAGTTCAGATCCAGCTAAAACTTAATTTTCTTGGTTTAATTTTTCTTTGTCTAATTTTTGTTTTATTAAACCTCCTCTTTTTGTGCAGCTCTGTTACATTTGGGCTTCACTTTGTCCCAGAGTCGTATTTAAGCACCCTCATAGTTTTTTAGCATTGTTTTTTTAACAATAGGCTTTGGATTTTCAGCCAAAATGAAGTTATAAGTGACTGACAATGGACTTCTTTATTCCTCTGAAAACCTCTGCAGTATGTATTTAAATTTAAATAAAGATGTTTTTGAGAGTTTGAAAATAAAAGGGACAAAAAGAGGGAACAACTGAAGAATATGAATAGACTCTTGTTGATATTGTAAACAGAATACAATAAAACACCTTTAACTCTGATTCAGTAAGTGTTTTCTCTGTCTCCTTCAAACTCTGACCTGCATGAGTCTGGACCTGGTCTAAGTCTGGACCTGGTCTAAGTCTGGACTAACTCTGACCTCCGTGAGTCTAGACCTGGTCTAAGTCTGGACTAAGTCTGTCTCCTTCAAACACTGACCGCTAAGTCTGGACCTGGTCTAAGACTGGACTAACTCTGACCTCCATGAGTCGACCTGGTGTAAGACTGGACTAACTCTGACCTGCATGAGTCTGGACCTGGTCTAAGACTGGACTAACTATGACCTGCATGAGTCTGGACCTGGTCTAAGTCTGGACCTGGTCTAAGTCTGGACTAACTCTGACCTCCGTGAGTCTAGACCTGGTCTAAGTCTGGACTAAGTCTGTCTCCTTCAAACACTGACCGCTAAGTCTGGACCTGGTCTAAGACTGGACTAACTCTGACCTCCATGAGTCGACCTGGTGTAAGACTGGACTAACTCTGACCTGCATGAGTCTGGACCTGGTCTAAGACTGGACTAACTATGACCTGCATGAGTCTGGACCTGGTCTAAGACTGGACTAACTCTGACCTGCATGAGTCTGGACCTGGTCTAAGACTGGACTAACTCTGTCTCCTCCATGAGTCTGGACCTGGTCTAAGACTGGACTAACTATAACCTGCATGAGTCTGGACCTGGTCTAAGACTGGACTAACTCTGACCTGCATGAGTCTGGACCTGGTCTAAGACTGGACTAACTATAACCTGCATGAGTCTGGACCTGGTCTAAGACTGGACTAACTCTGACCTGCATGAGTCTGGACCTGGTCTAAGACTGGACTAACTCTGACCTCCATGAGTCGACCTGGTCTAAGTCTGGACTAACTCGGTCTCCTTCAAACACTGACCTCCGTGAGTCTGGACCTGGTCTAAGTCTGGACTAACTCTGACCTCCATGAGTCTGGACCTGGTCTAAGTCTGGACTAACTCTGTCTCCTTCAACAAACATTATGTACTGTTTTACAGGTATTAGTTTAAAAAGCCTGCTCTTTCAACGGGAGCCCTACAGATAGTTCTTGAGATAGACTCAAATAGACTTTACGTCATGACGCAGCGCTGTTCCACTTCCGGGTAAAGTTTGCCGCAAAGGGAAGCCCCCCCTTTGGCCGATCCTTATGTCCCCCGCCCTTTAGAAAACATATAATTAAAACATATATAACCTATTAAATAACCTCCCCCAAACCCAGATATTACCCCGTGTAGTCTGTGGATTATATAAATCTTCTCACACGGAGCCTCAGCGCTGTTTTTAAAAACGGACAACCGCCAAGAAGCAGCTGCTGTGCGAGGTTAGCCGCCGCCGTTAGGATGCTAACACTAGCCTTTTAGCATCACCTCCGTCACTGGCTTCACGTCTCCGCTTTATCACCGGTAATAAAACTGTCCTTTTACGATGCCTTCCTCCAAGTCACTGTCCTCTCACTGTTAACCTTTGTTTCTAACGCTTTAGCCTCATTTTCTGCTCAGCAATAGAATAGAAGACTTGTAAAATGGCGATAGTAAATAACGCTTCGTTGTCAGTTTAATGTTAGCTCAGTGCTAACGCTGTCAAAACAAACGTTAACATTGTGTTTGAAGCCCTGGTTTAAATCTACATTAGACCTGGTTTACTTCTAGATTAACTATTTATTTACTTCTGGTTTTATGCAGTCTTAGTTTAGTCTTTGTTTAGATTTTGTTGAGATTTATTGCAGAATCAGAAAGACATTAGTTAATTGTATATCGAGTTTATAAGGCAGACTTAATGTTGACTTTACAAATGCGTTTACAATTGTTACAATTATAGATTATTGAACGAGACTAAATTGGAACAATTCGGACCCACATAATATAAGATTATGACTTATTTATTACAAGTGCGTTTGCAATTGTTATGTACTTTAAGATTATTAAAAACAATGAATGGATTTATTTATTAACGTTTACAATTTATATTGCCCTCAATAAACCGTTTTTTTTATTTAATTGGTACATTTGCTAATGCTCATTAAAGTATAATATTTTTTTCTAAATCTATTGTATACTATTAACATTTGACATGTATATTTTTCTTTATAGCTCAGTTTTTTTCTGGTCTTCTCAGCTGGCGGCTCTGTCCCTGTCCCGCTGTGGACTCACTCTGGTCTCGGTCCTGTCCCTCTCTCGGTTCAGTTCTCGGTCTGGTCTCTGTCAGGTCTTGGTCAGTCTCTCGCAGTCGGCCTGCTCCACACCCCGCCGTGTCCCGTGTCTGTCTCTGCGCCTGGACCCGAGCCGCTGTGAACCCGATGAGAGCCGCGGGGCCCGCTCCGCTCTAGACCCAGCAATGCCCGGACCCACAGCCGCCTCCAGCAAAGCCCGGGTCTATGTCGACGTGAACAGCAGCAAGAACCGAGAATACTGGGACTACGACGCCTACACGCCCAACTGGAGGTAGGACTGGACCAGGACTAAACCCTGTCTAAACCTGGTCTGAACCCAGGTCTGAACAGAACTGTTTGCAGGCTGTGTATGTTTAAGTCCTTTTCTGAATTAAAGCACAGTACAGTCTTGTGTCATCTGTTTTTTCTCCTGCAGTAACCAGGATAACTACCAGCTGGTGCGGAAACTGGGTCGAGGGAAATACAGTGAGGTGTTCGAAGCCATCAATGTCACCAACAACGACAAAGTGGTTGTCAAAATACTCAAGGTGAGACTCAGACCTGCCTTTTTGAAGGACCAGAGCTTATGTCATTCACAAATCATCAGGATTCAGTCGCTCCTGGTCTCTTTTACAGGTGCTGCCTGAGACGTAAAGGGGTTGCTCTGGTTTAAGACATACTGTTTAAAATAATATTTGTCCCAGTGACTTTTCTTTTATTACTTTATGTTTGTAGTAATCAGCATTTTCACATTTGTCTCGACATTGTTCCTCTTGAGTCTGTGTCAGAATCTCCATCTGGATCTAACCTCTGTATACTTCTCTGAATGGTAAAGTTCTGTGTTGTTGTTATTATTATTATTTTTCTTTTTTTTTTTCAGCCGGTGAAAAAAAAGAAAATCAAACGAGAAATCAAAATCCTAGAAAACCTTCGAGGAGGAACTAACATCATTCGACTGGTGGACACCGTTAAAGACCCAGTGGTGGGTTTAGGAAATACATGTGACTGAATGTACTGATTATCCAAGACGTGTGTGTCCAGCAGGGGGAGCTGGATCCTAATGAAAGACTGGAAAATGACTGCATTGTTTTGAAAACTATTACTCACATCAGACCAGAGCATTGTAACCGGAGATAATCATGAACAAATGCAAACATTAATAACATGTACTGCTGTTATTTCGTACGACTAAATCTAGTCAGATCTAAAACTAAATCTTTTAGTTTGGTGCCGGTTTAGCCCTCTCGTTGTCTAGCCATAGTTCTAAATGTAACCTTGGTTCTAGTTGAGTTGTGTTTTAGTCCAGATTTAGCCCTGATTAGGATCTGAATTGTATCAGGATTTGGTTCTGATGTAGTTGTTAGTTTGGACCTGTTTTTGTTCTGATTTATTCCCAGATTTGGTTTACTTGGTTTACTTGTTTGTCAACCTGTTTTAATCCAGACTGAATTTGTATTTGGACCTAGTCCTAGTATAGTTCTGGTTTTAGTCTTGGTTTAGTTACAGTTCAGTCGATGTTTAATCATTTATTGAAGCCCTGTTTATTTAAAAACCCTCTAATCTCTAATTATCATTGTTAAAACTAAATGCTGCTGGTTTATTCTCAGATGAACTTTAACCCTGCTGTGTCTGTTTCAGTCCCGAACTCCTGCTCTTGTGTTTGAGTGCATCAATAACACAGACTTTAAGGTACATCCCACTGCCACTAAACACATCATTAATATCCACCGTAACCCTTTTATTTCCCTTTATGTCTGTCTGTGAAGGCCTCTAACAGCTCTGTTTCTGCAGGAGCTGTACCAGAAGCTGACGGACTACGACATCCGTTTCTACATGTATGAGCTGCTAAAGGTGAGCTTCTCCAGGAGTGAGCCTCAGCAGCGGAGCTAAACACCGTCCTGCCCGCTTCATCTCCTCACTTTATCACGTTCTTAATTCAGAAGTGCTTTTTCAGGTTGATGAATAAAAGGCTGAATGTAAAAAAACTTTAAAAAGAGGTTTTTAAATCTGACGGACATCTGTAGCAGAGCTGGAGCTACAGATTCATTTATTCTCGTCATATATTTGCCCCACTGCCACAATATAAGATAAAAAGGTTAATCCATTGTCATAACTAATATAAAATAGGTTTTATGCCACTACCTAAGGCTAGAGAGAAGTAACTGTCATTCTGGTTTAGTATTGGTGCTCATTCTTTATTAAAAACTGTGCTTCCATTGGGAACTCCTGTTTGTAAAGGTTCATTGTAAAGGTCCTTATAAAGGCAGTGTACGTGTGTAAGAACGTTACTGTCGTCTGGAGAATGTGGAAAGTGAATGATGGGCCACATTTAACCCCAGAGCCTTATTTAGAGCATGTTCCTGTGGGGTCCCTCAAACATGGACCTGGTTTAGACTCAGGGTGTGTTTACACTTTACAGGTTACACCAAAACAGAAAACAATCTATTTATTTAGTTCAGTTCTTCAGCTAAAGCCCAGCTCCTGCACCAAACGGAAAAACATGCATTTCCTAAAGAACACACTAGATGGTGCTGTTGCCCAAAGAAATGTTACTTTAGAATTTTTGCTTCTCAGTGCATCACATTTGACCTCCTCTCATTTAATTTAGTTTTTTATGACCATGGGAAAACATTTATCCAAGTAAAACCAAACGCAGCAAGTGTGAACGCACCCTTAAATATGTCCATTCATAAATATCCTGTGTGCTCCTCAGGCCCTGGATTACTGCCACAGTATGGGCATCATGCATCGAGACGTGAAGCCGCACAACGTCATGATCGACCACCAGCTCAGGAAGGTACCGCCCCCTCGCAGCCCACATACGCTCACGACTTATTCATTTACTGCTAATATTGTTTCTGCTCGTGGAGATTTGGAAAAAGGTGATGAAGAGGGATTTAGATAAAAAGGTAAAACTCGCCAAAATTATCTCTTGAGTTTAATTCTCAAAATTCACTGGAGTGCTGGCCACTTTAGCTTCTTAATTTAAAGAGACGACACAGGTTGATTCAATGTTTATTTTCTCCATAGCGAGCCAGGGTCTTTCTGAAATATAAAACACAAATAACACTAATTACTGACTAAAGATTTAAATCAAAAGCGTAACTAAAGTAGATTAATGAACAAAGACAAGCGCACTTCTTCAGAGACGCAGGTGTGACCTCTCTGGCTCAGTCTTTAAATAACACCTACACCTGGTTCTTAAGTAGGCCGGGCTAAACTCAGGGAATCTTAAACGGTTTCATTAGAGCAGGTTTTCTTTAAGCTGTTTTTTTTAAACAAACTAGGTTCTTTAGGACTGTTTTGTTACTGTTCATTTTCTGGAAGCTGTAAAATGTGTTACTTAAAAATGTAATATGCTGTGAGTTTTGATCTTAATTGAATTTCTACAAAACCGGTCAAAACATGACATGTTAAAAATATAAGTAGCCCAACAAAAAATGAGCATTATAAATACCTTGGCATTTAATAAATATCGTCTCGTCACGAGTTCCTACCATATCCTTGATCTACACGAGTCCACGAGTCGTCAGAAGGTGATGAAAATCCATTTATATTTATGAACAGAAGTATTATTTACCTCATGCTTTACCGATATGGCTCTGATTTAATCCCGTTAACGACGCTCTCGGGTGAACGATGAATGAGGTCTGTGTCCTGTTGCAGCTGCGTCTCATCGACTGGGGCCTGGCAGAGTTCTACCATCCTGCTCAGGAGTACAACGTCAGGGTGGCCTCCAGGTATTTCAAAGGCCCCGAGCTGCTAGTGGACTATCAGGTTTCTGGCTTTAATACCGGCAGATTGACACATGTACTACATGTACTACATTTACTGCACACACGTACTACGCACACGAACTGCACACGTACTGCACACGTACTGCACACGTACTGCACACGTACTGCACACACGTACTACACACATTTACTGGACACACGTACTACACGTACTACACACGTACTACACACGTACTACACACATTTACTGGACACATTTACTGCACACACGTACTGCACACACGTACTACGCACACGTACTACGCACACGAACTACGCACACGAACTGCACACACGTACTACACACGTACTACACACGTACTACACACGAACTGCACACACGAACTGCACACACGTACTACACACGTACTACACATATACTACACACGTACTACGCACATTTACTGGACACACGTACTGCACACGTACTACACACGTACTACACACATTTACTGTACACATTTACTGTACACATTTACTGTACACATTTACTGTACACATTTACTGCACACACGTACTGCACACGTACTGCACACACGTACTGCACACGTACTACACATTTACTGGACACACGTACTACACACATTTACTGCACACCGTACTGCACACGTACTGCACACACGTACTGCACACGTACTGCACACGTACTGCACACACTTACTGCAGACGTACTGCGCACGTACTGCGCACACGTACTGCGCACGTACTGCACACACGTACTGCACACGTACAGTACTTCACATTTACTGGACACACGTACTGCACACACTTACTGCACACGTACTGCACACGCACTGCACACGTACTGCACACACGTACTGCACACGTACTGCACACGTACTGCACACACGTACTGCACACACGTACTGCACACACGTACTGCGCACGTACTGCACACGTACTGCACACGTACTGCACACGTACTGCACACGTACTGCACACGTACTGCACACACGTACTGCGCACGTACTGCGCACGTACCGCACACGTACTGCACACACGTACTGCGCACGTACTGCGGACGTACTGCGGACGTACTGCGCACGTACTGCGCACGTACTGCGCACGTACTGCACATTTACTGCACACACGTACTTCACATTTACTGCACACACGTACTGCACACACGTACTGCACACACGTACTGCACACACGTACTGCACACACGTACTGCACACACGTACTGCACACACGTACTGCACACACGTACTGCACACACGTACTGCACACCGCGTGCTGCACACCGCGTACTGCACACCGCGTGCTGCACACGTACTGCACACCGCGTGCTGCACACCGCGTACTGCACACCGCGTGCTGCGCCGCGTGCTGCGCCGCGTACTGCGCGCGTACTGCGGCGCGCGTACTGCGCACCGCGTACTGCGCCGCGTGCTGCGGCGCCGCGTACTGCGGCGCCGCGTACTGCGGCGCGCGTACTGCGGCGCCGCGTACTGCGGCGCCGCGTGCTGCACGCGTACTGCACACGCGTGCTGCAGACCGCGTACTGCACACCGCGTACTGCAGACCGCGTGCTGCAGACCGCGTACTGCAGACCGCGTGCTGCAGACCGCGTACTGCACACCGCGTACTGCAAACCGCGTACTGCACCGCGTGCTACACATTTACTGCGCGCGTGCTGCGCGCGCGCGTGCTGCACACACGTACTGCAGACACGTACTGCAGACACGTACTGCACACACGTACTGCACACACGTACTGCACACATACTGCACACACGTACTGCACACGTACTGCACACACGTACTGCGCACGTACTGCACACACGTACTGCGCACGTACTGCACACACGTACTGCAGACACGTACTGCAGACACCTACTGCACACGTACTGCACACACGTACTGCACACACGTACTGCACACACGTACTGCACACGTACTGCACACGTACTGCACACACGTACTGCACACACGTACTGCGCACGTACTGCACACGTACTGCACACACGTACTGCGCACGTACTGCACACACGTACTGCGCCGCGTGCTGCGCGCGTACTGCGCACCGCGTACTGCACACCGTGCTGCGCGCGTACTGCGCCGTGCTGCGCGCGTACTGCGCGCGTGCTGCGCCGCGTGCTGCACACCGCGTACTGCGCGCGTACTGCACACGCGTACTGCGCGCCGCGTGCTGCACGCGTACTGCGCCGCGTACTGCACCGTACTGCACACCGCGTACTGCACACACGTACTGCACACACGTACTGCACACACGTACTGCACACACGTACTGCACACACGTACTGCACACGTACTGCACACACGTACTGCGCACGTACTGCACACACGTACTTCACATTTACTGCACACACGTACTGCACACGCACTGCACACGTACTGCACACGTACTGCACACGTACTGCACACACGCACTGCACACACGCACTGCACACGTACTGCACACACGTACTGCACACACGTACTGCACACACGTACTGCACACATACTACACACATTTACTGGACACACGTACTGCAGACACGTACTGCAGACACGTACTGCACACACGTACTGCACACACGTACTGCACACACGTACTGCACACACGTACTGCACACACGTACTGCACACACGTACTGCACACACGTACTGCACACGTACTGCGCGCACGTACTGCGCGCACGTACTGCGCGCACGTACTGCACACACGTACTGCGCACGTACTGCGCACGTACTGCGCACACGTACTGCGCACACGTACTGCGCACACGTACTGCGCACACGTACTGCACACACGTACTGCACACACGTACTGCACACACGTACTGCACACCGCGTGCTGCGCGCGTACTGCGCGCGCGTGCTGCGCCGCGTACTGCGCGCCGCGTACTGCGCGCGCGCGTACTGCGCGCGCGCGTGCTGCGCGCGCGTGCTGCGCGCGCGTACTGCGCCGCGTGCTGCGGCGCGCGTACTGCGGCGCGCGTGCTGCACACGTGCTGCACACGTACTGCACGCGTGCTGCACACACGTACTGCAGACACGTACTGCAGACACGTACTGCAGACACGTACTGCAGACACGTACTGCACACACGTACTGCAAACACGTACTGCACACGTACTACACATTTACTGCACACGTACTGCGCACGTACTGCACACACGTACTGCAGACACGTACTGCAGACACGTACTGCACACACGTACTGCACACACGTACTGCAAACACGTACTGCACACGTACTACACATTTACTGCACACGTACTACACACACGTACTGCACACAGACATGCACCACTTAAACGTCAGTGTTTAAATGCAGCGGCACTAAACACACTGTTGACTGTGTCTGGACAGATGTATGACTACAGCCTGGACATGTGGAGTCTGGGCTGTATGTTGGCCAGTATGATCTTTCTGAAGGAGCCCTTTTTCCACGGACAGGACAACTACGATCAGGTACGGACCCAGAATAACTCCGCCTCTTGTGTTTCCTCAGTGTTGTCTGTGGTTCTGGTGTGTCTTCTCTGTGAGTGTGAGGCTAAAGGAAGAGTGTAGAGCTGGAAACTGTTCAGGAATCGCGGAAACAACCAGAATAAAGTGGAACAGCTGTTGAATTGTGGCGTTACTCTGAGCTGCTCTCAGCTGATTGGCCGAGGGATCTATGGTGAAATTAAACTGGTTTAACAAATTACTTAAGTCTGGGTTTAGGATTAATTTCCAGTTTGTGAGCTTTAGGGATGTTTCTAAAAGAAGGACCAGTCTAAGTGGTGTTAGAATGTATAAAGTGCAGCTGTGTGTATTTGCTGTTTGTGTTTGCAGTTGGTGCGTATCGCTAAAGTCCTGGGCACAGACGAACTGTTCGGATACCTGCACAAGTACCACATCGAGCTGGACACGCGCTTCAAAGACCTGCTCGGACAGTGAGTTCCTACACTTCCTTTTGAAATGAACCCTGTTTAATCTGTAATGCTGCTTTTCAAGACAAAAGGACTGTCTGTATCTGTAGAACAGAACCCCATTATGTGTTTCTGAAACTCATTATCCAGGTGTTGGGACAACTACTTACAAACATAACTTAAAATGAATATTGCACTTTTGTTTTTTTGTTGTGGAAAATGGTTGTCGAGCACAAATTCACAAAATAATTTAATAATCTTGATGACTTTAATTTTCAAGAATGATGTTTTATTAGATCCATTTTAAGGGTAACTGTTTCTTTATTTGAACTGGAATAGCTTCAATAAAGTGTTTACTATTTGACCAGAGACCCTCAGACAGTCTATTCTACACTCACCTAAAGGATTATTAGAAACGGCTGTTCAAGTTCTCATTAATGCAAGAATCTAATCGACCAATCACATGGCAGTATCTTCAGTGCATTTAGGGGTGTGGTCCTGGTCAAGACACTCTCCTGAACTCTAAACTGAAGGTCAGAACGGGAAAGAAAGAAAGGCATGGTTGTTGGTGCCAGACGGGCCGGTCTGAGTATTTCACAATCTGCTCAGTTACTGGGATTTTCACCCACAACCATTTCTAGGGTTTACAAAGAATGGTGTGAAAAACATCCAGTTCTGTTCTCCTCAGACAGTCCTGTTCTTTATGTTTGTTCTGTTCTCCTCAGACAGTCCTGTTCTATGTTTGTTCTGTTCTCCTCAGACAGTCCTGTTCTTTGTTTGTTCTGTTCTCCTCAGATGGTCCTGTTCTTTATGTTTGTTCTGTTCTCCTCAGACAGTCCTGTTCTATGTTTGTTCTGTTCTCCTCAGACAGTCCTGTTCTTTGTTTGTTCTGTTCTCCTCAGATGGTCCTGTTCTTTATGTTTGTTCTGTTCTCCTCAGACGGTCCTGTTCTTTATGTTTGTTCTGTTCTCCTCAGACGGTCCTGTTCTATGTTTGTTCTGTTCTCCTCAGACAGTCCTGTTCTATGTTTGTTCTGTTCTCCTCAGACAGTCCTGTTCTATGTTTGTTCTGTTCTCCTCAGACGGTCCTGTTCTATGTTTGTTCTCCTCAGACAGTCCTGTTCTATGTTTGTTCTCCTCAGACAGTCCTGTTCTATGTTTGTTCTGTTCTTCTCAGACGGTCCTGTTCTATGTTTGTTCTGTTCTTCTCAGACAGTCCTGTTCTATGTTTGTTCTCCTCAGACGGTCCTGTTCTTTATGTTTGTTCTGTTCTCAGACAGTCCTGTTCTATGTTTGTTCTCCTCAGACAGTCCTGTTCTATGTTTGTTCTGTTCTCAGACAGTCCTGTTCTATGTTTGTTCTCCTCAGACGGTCCTGTTCTTTATGTTTGTTCTGTTCTCAGACAGTCCTGTTCTATGTTTGTTCTCCTCAGACAGTCCTGTTCTATGTTTGTTCTGTTCTCCTCAGATGGTCCTGTTCTATGTTTGTTCTGTTCTCCTCAGACGGTCCTGTTCTTTATGTTTGTTCTCCTCAGACAGTCCTGTTCTATGTTTGTTCTGTTCTCCTCAGATGGTCCTGTTCTATGTTTGTTCTGTTCTCCTCAGACGGTCCTGTTCTTTATGTTTGTTCTCCTCAGACAGTCCTGTTCTTTATGTTTGTTCTCCTCAGACAGTCCTGTTCTATGTTTGTTCTGTTCTCCTCAGATGGTCCTGTTCTATGTTTGTTCTGTTCTCCTCAGACGGTCCTGTTCTTTATGTTTGTTCTCCTCAGACAGTCCTGTTCTTTATGTTTGTTCTCCTCAGACAGTCCTGTTCTATGTTTGTTCTTCTCAGACAGTCCTGTTCTTTATGTTTGTTCTGTTCTCAGACAGTCCTGTTCTATGTTTGTTCTCCTCAGACAGTCCTGTTCTATGTTTGTTCTTCTCAGACAGTCCTGTTCTTTATGTTTGTTCTGTTCTCAGACAGTCCTGTTCTATGTTTGTTCTTCTCAGACAGTCCTGTTCTTTATGTTTGTTCTGTTCTCAGACAGTCCTGTTCTATGTTTGTTCTCCTCAGACGGTCCTGTTCTATGTTTGTTCTGTTCTTCGCAGACAGTCCTGTTCTTTATGTTTGTTCTGTTCTCCTCAGACAGTCCTGTTCTTTATGTTTGTTCTGTTCTTCTCAGACAGTCCTGTTCTTTATGTTTGTTCTGTTCTTCGCAGACGGTCCTGTTCTATGTTTGTTCTGTTCTTCGCAGACAGTCCCGTAAACGCTGGGAGCAGTTCATTCAGGCGGAGAACCAGCACCTGGTGAGTCCCGAGGCTCTGGATCTTTTGGACAAACTGCTGCGATACGACCATCAGCAGAGACTGACGGCAGTCGAGGCCATGCAGCACCCGTACTTCTGTAAGGGCCCTGAACGCACCACAGCAAACCTTTAACTAAAACAGAAATAAGTGTTTGATTAAAGTTTTTATTTTTTTAGTTCCCGTCGTGAAGGAACAGACCAACACCAACTCAGACGGCTCCAAGGCAGTGAACGCCACATGATACTCACTCAGCAGGTAAGTCAGAAAAAACATCTGCTTCTGTGGCTCTAGTGCAAGCAGCAGCTAAAGGTGAAGAGCTGGACAGAGATGATTATCAATGACTGCGGCTGTAGTTTTATCGGACGAGTCTCTGTATAACATTTACCTGCTGCTCGATCAGGGGCACGGATAATGGTCCTAAATCGTCCTTTCCGAACCCCAGTGTTCTGTTCTGGTGTCGCTGAGGAAACCCTCCCTGAACGTCAGAACTTCATCTGAATTCCCCACACATCCGTTTTTCTGTTGCCATCAGTCACGTGGCTCTGACGTTATTATACATCTGTATAATTATTATGTCATGTGTAAAAGTCTTAATCAAACCTGTTTCCCTCCGTTTCCTTCAGGATGAATCGTTTTTACCTCAGCTTGTGATGTTTGTGGCCTCAGCCTCTGGTTCCACTCGACGGTCCATAAACGGAGCAGGACTCAACCCAAAAAAACCAGGCCCCAGACCCTGAACCCAGACCTGAAACCAGTCCCCAGTCCTCCTCCAGTTCCTCCAGAGTCTCCTTCCTGTGGCTCTGTACTGCACTCCGTTTCCCACAATGCAACATGAAAAGTGAACAGTCACAAGAACAGTGCCATCTGTCTTTGAAACTATTCACAGCACATTTAAATTAGAAAAAGAGGATCAGGGCTCATTTTAAATGTTAAGTAGGAATAGTTAACGCTGGCTTTATTTAACTCACAGGAAACATGTCGGCAACGAGCTGCAATAATCAACAAGACTCAGTGTTTTATCAATTATTAAGATAGAAGTGTGTTTTTAGGTCTTTTGTGTTATATTTTCCCAGAGATTATTGCAGTAGATGTTTTTTTTTTATTTTACGTTAAACAAGTGTCAAACAATGCGACAAACAGAGGCTGAAGAATCATTAATCTGAAGACACTGAAGGGTGAGGGACTGAGGAGTGCTTTCAGACCCTCCCTCTGACCCTTGACCCTGGTCCAGACCCTTCCTCTGACCCTGGGCCCTGGTCCAGACCCTTCCTCTGACCCTTGACCCTAGTCCAGACCCTTCCTCTGACCCTGGACCTGACCCTAACAGCCCATCCCTGATCTGTACCACACCCCTGACCTTGCCTCTGACCCCTGACCCTGCCTGACCCCGGTTTGGAGCGGGGACTGTTTGTGGAGCTAAGCGCTGACCTCAGATCAGCTCAGAGACCAGTTTAACAGAATATATCAGAATAAATGTTTTTATTTAAACATCTACATGTCTGTCTTTATTTAAAGCCACTGCCGTCCACCAGGGGGACTCTCTGCTTCTCTTTTATTAAAACACTTTGCCTCAAATACTAAAACATGACAGCATGAGGTTTATGTGTGCGTTTGTTTCTGTTTTGTGCCGTTTGTCCCGAGGCCTGTTGGTGGAAGCGGGGTTAGGTTTAGATCCAGGTAAGTTCATGTTTAGTTTTCTGACGGTGGTTTGATTTTTGAGCAGGTTTAATCGTGTTTACTGAGTCTACACATCTCCAGAACAGGTTTTATTTTGGTTTAGAGTACGATTAAAAAGTAATTTTTGTCATTTATTGACAGTCCCCCCCCCTGTCAATAAATGAGCTGGTCCCATGCAGCCGTCTGTGAGGCTCTCGAACACACGAGACAGAAGATTCGAGGAGGCTCTGAGAAAACACTGTTGTATTTATTTTTTTCTTATGGACCAACTTTGTGAGATGTCTCTTAACACTTTGAAGGCTGACAATGAGTTTGCTGCAGTGTCGTTTGAGTTAATGTAGAAATAGTTTTCACTCTTGTCTGAATGATACACACTTAAATGTTTATTAGAAGAACAGTGATAAAAAGGTCACCAGTAGGGGGTGCTATTGTACAGAGTATTGTAAAAGGAAGCTCAGAGGTTTCAAGAAAATTGGGAAATGCATGTCTGAGTTACTGTCTCTTCTTTTTTGGCGACTCACTGAATTCACTGCAGAGTCACGCCCACGTCTTTAAAAATATCAACATAAAGGCCCGTACACACCGGGACGAATATTCGCCAGCGTTTTTCAACGCATTTTCTGTGTTCACACCCAAGCGATTTTCGCTGATGAGTCGAGTGAACATGCAAATTCATTCTCTGACATTAGATGGCGCTTAATGTAAAACAGAACTACCCCGGTACACAAGGTGGCGCTGCACAACTTTACGCTTCTGACACTCGCTTTTCACTCAGAAGAAGAGAGGAAGTCATTTTTATAATCGATGTCGCGTTTGTCATAAGTTCTTTGTTTCCGACACCAATGAGACCAGCAGCTTTACATTCATCTTGCCTTGCATCTTCTTCGTCTTATTTCTTCCCGACAGTGTAGACGCTACTTGGCGTATATCTTCTTCGCCTTTAAGTATGTGTGCTCGGCAAGACCGTTTTGCGGCAATCTCATTGGTCGTATAGTTTTTGACGCGGTGCGTCAAACCAAAAAAACGGTGTGAACAGGCCTTAAGGCTGATACCTTTTAATGAGCTTTTTGTCCTGATGATGTGGGCGGAGTTTTTCTGTTTAAGCTCTAGAACGAGTTTATAAAAGCTTTTATTCAAAATGGCTGTCTATTACACTCAACACAACAGTGTCTCTCAGAGGGACAGAGGGACGACAGTATCTCTCAGAGGGACAGAGGGACGACAGTATCTCTCAGAGGGACAGAGGGACGACAGTATCTCTCAGAGGGACAGAGGGACGACAGTATCTCTCAGAGGGACAGAGGGACGACAGTATCTCTCAGAGGGACAGAGGGACGACAGTATCTCTCAGAGGGACAGAGGGACGACAGTATCTCTCAGAGGGACAGAGGGACGACAGTATCTCTCAGAGGGACAGAGGGACGACAGTATCTCTCAGAGGGACAGAGGGACGACAGTATCTCTCAGAGGGACAGAGGGACGACAGTATCTCTCAGAGGGACAGAGGGACGACAGTATCTCTCAGAGGGACAGAGGGACGACAGTATCTCTCAGAGGGACAGAGGGACGACAGTATCTCTCAGAGGGACAGAGGGACGACAGTATCTCTCAGAGGGACAGAGGTACGACACTGTCTCCAGAGGGACAACACTGTCTCTCAGAGGGACAGAGGGATGACACTGTCTTTCAAAGGGACAGAGCGACCACAGTGTCTCCAGAGGGATGGAGGGATGACACTGTCTCTCAGAGGGACAGCGGGACAGAGAGAGGTCTGTGTCTCTCAGAGGGACAGAGGGACGACACTGTCTCTCAGAGGGACAGAGGGACAACAGTGTCTCTCAGAGGGACAGAGGGATGACAGTGTCTCTGGACAGAGGGACGACACTGTCTCTCAGAGGGACAGAGGGACTGAGAGAGGTCAGTGTCTCTCAGAGGGACAGAGGTACGACACTGTCTCCAGAGGGACAACACTGTCTCTCAGAGGGACAGAGGTACAACAGTGTCTCTCAGAGGGACAGAGGGACGACAGTATCTCTCAGAGGGACAGAGGGATGACACTCTCTCAGAGGGACAGAGAGACCACACTGTCTCCAGAGGGACAGAGGGACAGAGGTACGACACTGTCTCCAGAGGGACAACACTGTCTCTCAGAGGGACAGAGGTACGACACTGTCTCCAGAGGGACAACACTGTCTCTCAGAGGGACAGAGGTACGACAGTGTCTCCAGAGGGACAGAGGGACAACACTGTCTCTCAGAGGGACAGAGGGACGACAGTGTCTCTCAGAAGGACAGAGGTACGACACTGTCTCCAGAGGGACAACACTGTCTCTCAGAGGGACAGAGGGATGACACTGTCTCTCAAAGGGACAGAGTGACCACAGTGTCTCCAGAGGGACAGAGGGATGACACTGTCTCTCAGAGGGACAGCGGGACAGAGAGAGGTCAGTGTCTCTCAGAGGGACAGAGGGACGACACTGTCTCTCAGAGGGACAGAGGGACAACAGTGTCTCTCAGAGGGACAGAGGGATGACAGTGTCTCTCAGAGGGACAACAGTGTTTCTCAGAGGGACAGAGGGACGACAGTTTTTTAGAGGGACAGAGGGACGACAGTTTTTTAGAGGGACAGAGGGACGACACTGTCTCTCAGAGGGACAGAGGGACTGAGAGAGGTCAGTGTCTCTCAGAGGGACAGAGGGACGACACTGTCTCTCAGAGGGACAGAGGGACTGAGAGAGGTCAGTGTCTCTCAGAGGGACAGAGGGACGACACTGTCTCTCAGAGGGACAGAGGGACTGAGAGAGGTCAGTGTCTCTCAGAGGGACAGAGGGACTGAGAGAGGTCAGTGTCTCTCAGAGGGACAGAGGGACGACACTGTCTCTCAGAGGGACAGAGGGACTGAGAGAGGTCAGTGTCTCTCAGAGGGACAGAGGGACGACACTGTCTCTCAGAGGGACAGAGGGACTGAGAGAGGTCAGTGTCTCTCAGAGGGACAGAGGGACTGAGAGAGGTCAGTGTCTCTCAGAGGGACAGAGGGACGACACTGTCTCTCAGAGGGACAGAGGGACTGAGAGAGGTCAGTGTCTCTCAGAGGGACAGAGGGACTGAGAGAGGTCAGTGTCTCTCAGAGGGACAGAGGGACTGAGAGAGGTCACTGTCTATCAGAGGGACAGAGGGACTGAGAGAGGTCAGTGTGAGCTCAGATCAGTTTATTCAAGCTTTATTTATTTAAGTAAATGATCACAAGTTTTCCAGACGAACAGAAATAATCTGATAAACAAAAATGCATTTTCTTTGTGACAATGTTTTGCAAGGTGAAGACGTTTTGTCTCTAATTCCAAGAAACCTTATCTATTCTGAGTTCAACTGTAAGAGAGCTGAGCTTTATCTCCAGAGGGAGGGGCTTAACCTGAAACTAACTCTGATTGGACCAGACTGTTCTGGTCTCATAGACGTTAACTCTGAAAGGACAGTGAGAGGAAATGCAGACTCCTCACAGAATCAAAACTACACTCAACAGCAGCAGCTACAGTGTTCTGTGAAAGGTCTGCCTGAGTTTACATAAACAAACGTTGTAATCTTCCACAAGAGGAGCTCTAATGCAACAGGAACATTTCCTTCATCTCTGGACTAGGGATGGGTTATATATTAAGGTTTACTTCAATATAGCTATATCTATTAAAATTAATACAGCCAGTCCTCATTTATCACCAGTATGACTGATGCCTTAATTAATAAAAACCTTGAAGATATTTTAAGCCTGTAATAGACTCATTTCAGATTCATTTAAACATAATAGTAAAAAAATAACTCAAATATAATTATTTTATATAATAATTTAAATATAAATGAGAAACTTTGAAACTCTTTTTGGGAAAATGTATCCCAGTCTGGACTGTGGTTAATACTGAGAGACTCTACTGCAGTAAAAACATGGAAGGAGCTCTGACGTTAATCAAAAGTTATTTATTCACTCAAATTATCAAGTTCCCAAAACCAAAACAATCTAATCACACAAAATCTAAATATAAAGTAATTGTGCCATACATGAGAAAATATGTTTTCTTTGTGACAATTTTGTTTTTAAAACCTTCATGTGATAAATTTCAAAATGATTGATTCAAAGTAAAATCTCATTCAATAAAATAGAATACCTTAAATTACAGTAAAAAAAAGAAAATATATTTAGTTGTTAACCATTAAAGAAGTGATCTGTAACATGGAACTTAAACAACATTGAAAATTAAATATGCATTGGTTAATTGTACTGGATTAAAGTCCAATAAATGTTTTCAATTTAATACAACAGGTTCCACTGATTTTATTTAATGACAAAAATGTAGATGAAATAAAGCACATATTATGTTTTTAAATGTTGCAGCCACTGCCACTGAGATAAGCCCCGCCTCCTCACTAAGATTTTTTTGTGCACACCTTTTCTAAGATTTAAGACTGTCTAAAAGTTTTAAATAAAAGATTGTTGATAGAAACCAGTTCAGATCAGTTCAGACGACAGAATTAAAACTACAGAACAATGAAAAGTCTAACACTGCCTGGTCGAGACGGTGAAGCAGAGAGGAAAGACAGAAGAACAATCAAGGAGCCTGATGAAAGGCTTTCTTCAGGATTGTTTTGTTTTTCTCTGAACTAACCTGAGCCTTTTCCAAAGAATCCCACACTTTTTGCCACGAGTCGATCTCTGAGCGACACAGAGCAGCTCTGGCTCTGAGAGACTTTGAGAACTCTGTCTCATTGACTTTGCACGGACTCTTTCTGTTGCTGACGATGACTAAGATGTCAAAGACAATGAACAGAGCATTCAGTGCAATACACACACCTCTAGCAGCTCTGGACAGGGCCAGAGGGCCTCTGAGTGCTGCTTGAACAATGTCTGGGAGGTCTGGAACTACTTTGGCAACATTAGCTGTAGAGACACAATCAAAAATAACATCAATACTCTTCATCACTAATATAGCTGTTCTACTATTCAAAATACTTTTCAGGACTGGGTTGTCTTGAAGATTGTTAAAGTATCTGTAGATGAATTCATCCAGACACTTCTGGAGAACACTTACATTTTCCATAAAGTTTTCAAAAGCTGCATTGGCTTTGTTTTGTTGTGAATGGTTGACTTCTGCCTCTGTAAGTGTTGTTACAATAATGGTGAGCCCACTGATGCCTGCCAGCCCTGCCCCAATCGGAATCAGGATCAGAGACAATCCAGGGTAAAAAACGAGCAGTGCTAAACCAACAATCGAGAACAGTCCACTGACTACTCCCACCGAGCTGCCCACCACTCTGGAGATCTTTGAGCCTTTGTTCATCCGGTCCAGCTGAACAGCACAGGCTTCTACTTCAGACAAACACTGCAGCATCTGGGCTTCACGCACTCTGAACTCTGTCATGAAGCTCTGGGATTCATCCTGGAGCAAGAACGTCATCCTGAAGTGTTTGTCCGACCTTAGACACAGAAAACATTTCAACAAAACACTAGTTAATGACATTAATTTGAGTTTATTTTGAACTAAACAAAGACATTACTTTGATGGTCAGCTGGAGTTATGTCTGTGCTCCCTCTTTATGACCGCTTATAAACCCCACAGAGTTTACAACACTTGACCCCACAGAGTTTACAACACTTGACCCCACAGAGTTTACAACACTTGACCTCACAGAGTTTACAACACTTAACTCCACAGAGTTTACAACACTTGACCTCACAGAGTTTACAACACTTGACCTCACAGAGTTTACAACACTTGACCCCACAGAGTTTACAACACTTGACCCCACAGAGTTTACAACACTTGACCTCACAGAGTTTACAACACTTAACTCCACAGAGTTTACAACACTTGACCCCACAGAGTTTACAACACTTGACCTCACAGAGTTTACAACACTTAACTCCACAGAGTTTACAACACTTGACCCCACAGAGTTTACAACACTTGACCTCACAGAGTTTACAACACTTAACTCCACAGAGTTTACAACACTTGACCCCACAGAGTTTACAACACTTGACCTCACAGAGTTTACAACACTTAACTCCACAGAGTTTACAACACTTGACCTCACAGAGTTTACAACACTTGACCCCACAGAGTTTATAACACTTAACTCCACAGAGTTTACAACACTTGACCTCACAGAGTTTACAACACTTGACCCCACAGAGTTTACAACACTTGACCTCACAGAGTTTACAACACTTAACTCCACAGAGTTTACAACACTTGACCTCACAGAGTTTACAACACTTGACCCCACAGAGTTTACAACACTTGACCCCACAGAGTTTACAACACTTGACCTCACAGAGTTTACAACACTTAACTCCACAGAGTTTACAACACTTAACTCCACAGAGTTTACAACACTTGACCCCACAGAGTTTACAACACTTGACCCCACAGAGTTTACAACACTTGACCTCACAGAGTTTACAACACTTAACTCCACAGAGTTTACAACACTTGACCCCACAGAGTTTACAACACTTGACCTCACAGAGTTTACAACACTTAACTCCACAGAGTTTACAACACTTGACCTCACAGAGTTTACAACACTTGACCCCACAGAGTTTACAACACTTGACCCCACAGAGTTTACAACACTTGACCTCACAGAGTTTACAACACTTAACTCCACAGAGTTTACAACACTTGACCTCACAGAGTTTACAACACTTGACCTCACAGATTTTACAACACTTGACCTCACAGAGTTCACAACACTTGACCTCACAGAGTTTACAACACTTGACCCCACAGAGTTTACAACACTTGACCTCACAGAGTTTACAACACTTGACCCCACAGAGTTTACAACACTTGACCCCACAGAGTTTACAACACTTGACCTCACAGAGTTTACAACACAAATGAGGACCTGCTGCAGCGACTCACAAGAAAGACTCTGGAAAACTCGCGTTGGAACACAGAACTACAGAAGTGTTAAAGTGCCCTCTACATAAGCTGCACTGCTCTCTTTCACAGAACTGTGGGCAGTTTAAAGCAGGACACTGTGCTTCACACAGCGTCAGGGCAGCTCAGAGCGGGGCAGCTCAGAGTGGGGCAGCTCAGAGCGGGGCAGCTCAGAGCGGGGCAGCTCAGAGCGGGGCAGCTCAGAGCGGGGCAGGAGACGGTGGAGCAGGTAACAGGTGTTTAGAGACAGTGTCAGAGGTGCACGTTGTACCTGATGTTGTTGATCTCATTAATGTTGCAGAGCAACTTTTCAATGTCCTCTTCAGTTAGATCTTCTTTTAGGTCGATGAGAGGTTCCTTTGAGCAGAGCTTCGTAGGAGAGCTGAGAGATAAACACACATCTTTACTTTTGTAAAATGTACTCAGTTATGTATTTATTTTACCTGTTTTTAAAAGCACTGCAGATTTTCTGGACAGTTCTGACATAATGTTCCAGTTGATACTGCAGCACCTCCACGTTGTGCAGTCTGGGACTGAAGAAGACCTCAGCGTCTCGTTTGAAGATGATGAGCACTGGGCAGATGACTTTAGCAACACCGATGAAGTTCTGAACTGATTCCAGATCAGCTCCGACTGACACCTGGTTGTTCTCTTTAAACACCTGACCCGAAGTGACCGCCAGCCTCTCCACCGCGTCCAGGAAGTGCTCGAGCTCCTTCAGACCGCTCAGGGTCTCATTCACTGAAGCTGTCAGCTCCTCCTCCAGCGTGGCCTGCTCTGTCTCTGCCTTCTCTGAACTGAGTGTGTTCCTAATAAGCCTCAGAGTGTCTTTACATTTGCTTTCTGACTTTATTATGTGGCTAAAACTAATGTGGAGTTTCCTCGCTCTCTTTTTGATGCCAGTCATTGTCTTTAACTCTGTTTGCCTGTTCTGTTTCCACTGAGAGCTTCTGTCGATGAAGTTTTTCACAGTGTGTATGTAGCAGAAGGTGTCTGAGGTGTACTGTTCCAGGGCCTTCCTCAGTGTGTCTCTGTTGAAACATGAACAATGACTGCTTTCTCAAGAGAAAAAGTGAAGCACTTCTTATTTAAACACTTTAAAAACTCTACACAATCAGTCCACGTCACATTAAACAAAGACCTGATGAAAATAAAATAACGATCTTCAGTCATAAGTCTATCTTTGAGCAGATAAAAGACAAAAAACAAACACATCCAGAAGAAACAGTGCATGTTACCTTTCTGCAGACATTTCCTCTTTTTGTAGTTTATTACCACGTTTCATTCTGCTGCTGCGAAGATCATCTGCGGCTTAGATGAAGGGTTTCCTGACAGATAAAGTGTGAGTGACTCTGAGCAGGGCACTTTCACAGTGACTTCCTGTTCAGCACAGAGCATTATTTTATTGTTTAAGACTTTTGAGAAACTACACCAGAGGCTTTTGGACAGAGTTTGATGAGAGGAGACTGTGACTGGAATTTTAAAAGGTTTCTGAACAGATTTGTTTGTTCAGTTCAGTTTTTGAACTAATTAGTTTTCAACTAACTGTCCAAATGCACAGCCTTAAGAGCTGCATATCATTAATGCTGGGTCTTGCTTGTTTTCTGAGAATCTACTGCACCTACTGGTAACTTGTTTTCCATTTAGCAATAAAAAATATACTAAAAACCTGGGTTATTCTGGTTAGTCACATTGTACTGCTGTTATTTTGAACAACACTGTAAACTCACACATTCATAAACCAGAGCCACCAACAGTTAAACATGTTACAGAATGTCTCAGTAGCCTCTATACAATAACCATCTCTTAGGTTGTTGGGCTGGGCCTGCTTGAACAAATAGCTGGAGAACCAAGATGGCTGGCACTGAGACTAAATGGCAGTTCAAAAGGTTTATTAAAAAACGTTCTGCACAAACACAAAAGGTATGTAGTAAGACTAGTTTCCAGAAACATGGAAATCCAAATCTCAGGGGATTTGAGCCACGTAGTGTATCATAAAAGGTAATGGACCATCTGGCAACGCGTGGAGGTCTAAAGAAGACTGTGGCAGGTGATAAGTCTGATGAGCAGACTTCTCCCTCCCCAGACACTTCCTCCAGCTCTTAGGGGATACCGATGCATTCCCAGGCCAGCCGAGAGACACAGTCCCTCCAGCGTGTCCTAGGTCTTCCCCGTGGTCTCCTCCCGGTGGGACATGCCCAGAACACCTCCCTAGGGAGGCGTCCGGGAGGCATCCGAAACAGATGCCCGAGCCACCTCAGCTGCTCCTCTCAATGTGAAGGAGCACAACCTCATTTCGGCCGCTTGTATCCGGGATCTTGTTCTTTCGGTCATGACCCAAAGCTCATGACCATAGGTGAGAGTAGGAACGTAGATCGACTGGTAAATCGAGAGCTTTGCCTTACAGCTCAGCTCCTTCTTCACCACGACAGACCGGTACATCGACCACATCACTGCAGAAGCTGCACCGATCCGTCTGTCGATCTCACGCTCCCTCCTTCCCTCGTGAACAAGACCCCGAGATACTTAAACTCCTCCACTTGAGGCAGGAGCTCTCCACCAACCTGAAGGAGACAAGCCACCCTTTTCCGACTGAGAACCATGGTCTCAGACTTGGAGGTGCTGATCCTCATCCCAGCCGCTTCACACTCGGCTGCAAACCGTCCCAGTGCAGCTGAAGGTCCTGGACTGATGGAGCCAACAGGACAACATCATCTGCAAAAAGCAGAGACGAAATCCTGTGGTCCCCAAACCAGACTCCCTCCGGCCCCTGGCTGTGCCTAGAAATCCTGTCAAGTCCAACATTCACCGGGAACAGGTCTGACTTACTGCCGGCAATGAACCATCATCCTGCTCCGGTCGTACAGGGACCGGACAGCCCTTAACAAAGAGCCCCAGACCACATACTCCCAGAGCACCCCCCACAGGGCACCACGAGGGACACAGTCGAATGCCTTCTCCAGATCCACAAAGCACATGTGGACTGGTTGGGCAAACTCCCATAAACCCTCCAGCCCCTGGAGAGGGTATAGAGCTGGTCCAGTGTTCCACGACCGGGACGAAAACCGCATTGTTCCTCCTGGATCTGAGGTTCGACTATCGGCCGCATTCTCCTCTCCAGTACCTGGCATAGACTTTCCCGGGGAGGCTGAGGAGTGTGATCCCTCTGTAGTTGGACCCCCCCCCCCCCACAACACACAGCTTCTGTGCATGTGTAGTAATAGTAGTAATTATGGGCTAATGCATTTGACCATACGCAGAAGAACGAGGTTGTTTTATGGAGCTTGAGAGTTTGAATAATGGATTAAACTAATTGAATTGGCAATAACAAAATGTATTGAAGATAAGAGAATGAACAGAAAAATCTAATAAATACAATACAGTATATTGGGGAAGGGTGTGGTACCCAACTGTCCATTTGTTCAGAGTTTGACTCTTTTTAGCAGGTCTTAAAAGAAAATTCCTTTCGTGGTTTTTCCCAAAACATTTCAGTTCAAATCCTCCAAAAAATAAAAAGAGCGGAAAACGTAGTCCTCATTTAACCCGTTGTAGAAAAGAATAGAAAAGTTAGTCCTACCAGCTCGCCATCCAGGGTTCTGAGTTGAACCCAAATCCCCACAAAAAACAAACAAGGTCAAGAATAAGTCAATATTCAGGTTTTTAAAAGTAAATCATTCAGTCTTATAGTTACTGGTAACATTGCATTTTAGTTTCATTACTTAACATTGCAATAAGGGAAAAAATATAATAAAGTTTGCTACATCAGTTCACAACTTTTTCTCTTTCCTCCAAAAGCCATAGTGATAACATGTACACTTTAGCATTATCCACACATTACATTACCATTAAGCTAACGAGCAGTTAGCACAAACAATTCAGCAAATCGTACCAAAAAGAACAGAAATAGCGGCATTAGATATCAGCCGAATTTAAGGTAAGATGCAGTATATTCATATACTGTAAACTAATACATCATTATTTAAATCAGAGCTTTACATTTCAAAAGTATACTAAGAATTACACGTTTTCGTAATGCAGTTTAGTTCGGTCATTTTAAATAAATGAAATAACGTTTTTTACTCTAGCTAGGCGATAGATGTTTTTTCGGATTTATTCGGCCGAAGTCAGCTTCCCGCTTGACCAATACAGATTTTTTACCTATCTCCGATAGGCCCGATGTCAGCCTCCCGCTGACTAATGATATCATATTCAGAATATCGTCTGTAACTTTCTCCGCTAAGTCAGTTTCTAGAATTCTGACAGTTACAACGATACGGCATGCTTCAGACACTGATCAGTGGGAGAAAGAGACAAAAGGCAACACGCTGGTTTCGTGGTTTTGTTCTCTCCTTCTCAAAGCTTTATTGTAAACGCACAGTTTATATACAATGGCAGTGTGACCTTACCAATCCCAGAATACATTCAGAATGTAACTAAAAAAGGCAAAAGGCAGATGTGTGTCTTGTGCAGCAAAAGCAGCGCGTCCATATATGGGACGTATGTACGGCGCGTCCATATATGGGACGTATGTACGGCGCGTCCATATATGGGACGTATGCGGCGGCGTCCATATATGGGGCGTATATGCGGCGCGTCCATATATGGGGCGTATATGCGGCGCGTCCATATATGGGGCGTATATGCGGCGGCGTCCATATATGGGGCGTATATGCGGCGCGCGTCCATATATGGGGCGTATATGCGGCGCGTCCATATATGGGACGTATATGCGGCGCGTCCATATATGGGGCGTATGTATGCGGCGCGTCCATATATGGGGCGTATGCGGCGCGTCCATATATGGGGCGTATGTACGGCGCGTCCATATATGGGGCGTATATGCGGCGCGCCCATAAATGGGGCGTATGCGGCGCGTCCATATATGGGGCGTATATGCGCGCGTCCATAAATGGGGCGTATATGCGCGCGTCCATATATGGGGCGTATACGGCGCGTCCATATATGGGACGTATGCGGCGCGCCCATATATGGGACGTATGCGGCGCGCCCATAAATGGGACGTATGTGCGCGCGTCCATATATGGGACGTATGTACGGCGCGTCCATATATGGGACGTATGTACGGCGCGTCCATATATGGGACGTATGTACGGCGCGTCCATATATGGGACGTATGTACGGCGCGTCCATATATGGGACGTATGTACGGCGCGTCCATATATGGGACGTATGTACGGCGCGTCCATATATGGGGCGTATGCGGCGCGTCCATAAATGGGGCGTATGCGGCGCGCCCATATATGGGGCGTATGCGGCGCGTCCATATATGGGGCGTATGTACGGCGCGTCCATATATGGGGCGTATGTATGCGGCGCGTCCATAAATGGGGCGTATATGCGGCGCGTCCATATATGGGGCGTATGCGCGCGTCCATATATGGGGCGTATGCGCGCGTCCATATATGGGGCGTATATGCGCGCGTCCATATATGGGGCGTATGCGGCGCGCCCATATATGGGGCGTATGCGGCGGCGTCCATATATGGGGCGTATGCGCGCGTCCATATATGGGACTTATGTACGGCGCGTCCATATATGGGACGTATGTACGGCGCGTCCATATATGGGACGTATGTACGGCGCGTCCATATATGGGACGTATGTACGGCGCGTCCATATATGGGACGTATGTACGGCGCGTCCATATATGGGACGTATGTACAGCGCGTCCATATATGAGTAGTCTAAATATAGCCCTTATGAATGCACAGACAGTGAAGTCATAAGCACTCCAAACTCATCTACTTCAGAATTAACCTTTACACACACGAGGAAAAGAATATCATTCCAAAATATGATTAAAATAACATTTTACTTAAATAAATAGATGCAGCGGTTTGCAAAAAGGCCGTCAATAAAACATATTAACAAGACTTACCGCTGAATATAAGTACTTCAAGAGTTTTAGAAAGATGAAGCCACATGAGTGTCTGAACTTTCTGTGTTTATGCCCAGCCACAGTGAGAGCCAACAGGAAGTTCCCGGGGTTCAGGTGTATGCAATTGGCCCACCAGGTGACCGGGTTACACATGGTACATTTTCAGCTGCAGGGAGCACCAATTTGCCAATTCCACACACAGTGAAATTATGTAAATGATAAAAAACCGCTTCGCGACGCAGAGGATTTTTCTTTATTATTCTTCTGCTTGTGCTGCCGACAATGTGTCACGAAAAAATGACGCCCCAGGCGGCTGCCCGGTTCGCCTGTGCCTAAAACCGCTACTGTTCCCAACTACCTCAGAGCCAACAGGACAACATCATCTGCAAAAAGCAGAGACAAGATCCTGTGGTCCCCAAACCAGACTCCCTCCGGCCCCTGGCTGCGCCTAGAAATCCTGTCCATAAAGATAATGAACAGGACCGGTGACAAAGGGCAGCCCTGCCGGAGTCCAACATGCACCGGGAACAGGTCTGACTTACTGCCGGCAATGAACCATCATCCTGCTCTGGTCGTACAGGGACCGGACAGCCCTTAGCAAAGGGCCCCGGACCCCATACTCCCAGAGCACCCCCCACAGGGCGCCACGAGGGACACAGTCGAATGCCTTCTCCAGATCCACAAAGCACATGTGGACTGGTTGGGCAAACTCTCATAAACCCTCCAGCACCCTGGAGAGGGTATAGAGCTGGTCCAGTGTTCCACGACAGGGACGAAAACCGCATTGTTCCTCCTGGATCTGAGGTTCGACTATCGGCCGCATTCTCCTCTCCAGTACCCTGGCGTAGACTTTCCCGGGGAGGCTGAGGAGTGTGATCCCTCTGTAGTTGGAACACACCCTCCGGTCCTCCGTCTAAAAAAGAGTGACCACCACCCCGGTCTGCCAGTCCAGAGGTACTGTCCCCGACCGCCACACGATGTTGCAGAGGCGTGTCAGCCAAGACAGCCCCACAACATCCAGAGACTTGAGGTACTCAGGGCGTATCTCATCCACCCCCGGTGCCTTGCCACCGAGGAGCTTCCCAACTACCTCAGTGACTTCAGCCTGAGTGATGGACGAGTCCACCTCTGAGCCCTCGGCCTCTGCTTCCTCAGTGGAAGACATGACGGTGGGGTTGAGGAGATCCTCGAAGTATTCCTTCCACCGTCCAACAATATCCCCAGTTGAGGTCAGCAGATTCCCACCTCCACTGTAAACAGTGTTGGCAGGGCACTGCTTCCCCCTCCTGAGGCGCCGGACGGTTTGCCAGAATTTCTTCGAGGCCGACCGATAGTCTTTTTCCATGGCCTTACCGAACTCCTCCCAGACACGAGTTTTTGCCTCCACAACCACCCGTGCTGCAGCCCGCTTGGCCTGCCGGTACCTATCAGCTGCCTCAGGAGTCCCACAAGCCAACCAGGCTCGATAGGTCTCCTTCTTCAGCTTGACGGCATCCCTTACTTCCGGTGTCCACCACCGGGTTCGGGGATTGCCACCACGACAGGCACCGGAGACTTTGCGGCCACAGCTTTGAGTGGCTGCGTCGACAATGGAGGTGGAGAACATGGTCCACTCGGACTCAATGTCTCCAGTCTCCCTCGGGATCTGGTCGAAGCTCGGAGGTGGGAGTTGAAGATCTCTCTGACGGGACTCGGCCAAACGTTCCCAACAGACCCTCACAGTACGTTTGGGTCTGCCAAGTCTGTCCCGCCTTCTCCCCCGCCATCGGATCGAACTCACCACCAGGTGGTGATCAGTTGACAGCTCCGCCCCTCTCTTCACCCGAGTGTCCAAGACATACGGTCGGAGGTCAGATGAAACAACTACAAAGTCGATCATCGACCTCCGGCCTAGGGTGTCCTGGTGCCACGTGCACTGATGGACACCCTTATGCTTGAACATGGTGTTCGTTATGGACAAACTGTTTCTAGCACAGAAGTCCAATAACAGAACACCACTCGGGTTCAGATCAGGGGGGCCGTTCCTCCCAATCACGCCCCTCCAGGTGTCACTGTCGCTGCCCACGTGAGCGTTGAAGTCCCCCAGTAGAACGATGGAGTCCCCGGTCGGAGCACTTTCCAGCACCCCTCCCAGAGACTCCAAGAAGGTCGGGTACTCTGCACTGCCATTTGGCCCGTAAGCACAAACAACAGTGAGAGACCTATCCCCGACCCGAAGGCTCAGGGAAGCGACCCTCTCGTTCACCGGGGTGAACACCAACACATGGCGGCTGAGCCGGGGGGCAATTAGCAAACCCACACCGGCCCGCCGCCTCTCACCGCAGGCAACTCCAGAATAGTGGAGAGTCCAGCCTCTGTCGAGGATTTGGGTTCCAGAGCCCAAGCTGTGCGTGGAGGTGAGCCCGACTATCTCTAGTCGGTATCTCTCAACCTCCCGCACAAGCTCAGGCTCCTTACCCGCCAGCGAGGTGACATTCCATGTCCCTAGAGCCAGATTCCATGTCCGGGGATTGGGCCGTCGAGGCTCCCGCCTTCGACTGCCACCCAATCTACTTTGCACCGGCCCCTTACGGTTCCTCCTGCAGGTGGTGGGCCCACGGGAGGTCGGTCCCACGTCGCTCTTTAGGGCTGAGCCCGGCCGGGCCCCGTGGGGAAAGACCCGGCCACCAGGCGCTCGCATATGAGCCCCAACCCCGGGCCTGGCTCCAGGGTGGGGCCCCGGTTGCGCCATACCGGGCGACGTAACAGTCCTCGATTTTAAACTTTCCATAAAGGGTTCTGAACCGCGCTTTGTCTGGCCGTCACCTAGGACCTGTTTGCCTTGGGAGACCCTACCAGGGGCATATAGCCCCCGACAACATAGCTCCTAGGATCATCCGGGCACTCAAACCCCTCCACCACGATAAGGTGGCGGTTCAAGGAGGGGTCTTCACAAAGGCCTCAGACATTATTTGTGCTCAGCCTCACTCCACTGAGCTGTGAGAGTCCATCATGTGTTGGCTTTAGATGAAGTGTTAAAAGTCAAAAGTACAGACTGCAGCTGAAAGTCAACAGCATCTCTGTGAACCTGCACTCACCAGAGTCCACACGCTTCAGCCTTTTACACTGGCTCCCTTTTGGGAGACTTTGACCTGCAAGCTTCTATTGTGTACCTCAGCCTTCTCTGCAGTTTACCTGAATGTTCCTCTTAATCTGGATAATTACTGTAAAAACTGAGAAACACATTTTCTCTTAATTATCTGTTAATGTAAAGCTGCTTTTTGATTCTGCATTTCTCTGTCCTGCTGAAATAAACACACAAACGGCTGCAGACTGAGGAAAGCAGGTTGAGAAGCAAATGTAAAGAAGGAGTGTGGAGAGAAAAATCTAAGTGAGCAGAACACATACCCCTCACAACGGGACGTCTGCCAGACTGACCCACAGTGAGCTTCTAAACAGAAAACAGCCCAAAAGGCCCACTTCCAGGTCGTACTGACTAAACTAGAACAGTCTTTGTGACGTAGAAGCATCGTTTGGGCCTCAGCAGCAAAAGGCTTCTTTCACTTTCTCTTCTGACATAAAAACTGTTGCTCGGACACAATCTGTTTAATTCTTTTATTGAGTCAAAGGTGAGAGATAAGCAGAGATTACAGACAGGTCCAAAGAGTCTCTGGTGCCTTGTGCCCTCATTTATTCTTTATGAAACTGGTAAATATTTCTGCATATGTTGCTGTTGAAGTGGTGACCTTTAGTGTGGACTCTTTTAGAAGCAGGCTTTTGGTTGAAGCAACTGTGATTAAGCAGACTCTTAAGTTAGTGGCAGGAAAAGCACATCTCTGGTTGATGATTTATTGTGTCTTTCATTTTCTTTTTAACCGTGTTAAACAAGAGGGCTAAGGATATCACCAGATCCTCCAGACGTCCAGACATCCTTCACCAGAGAAGGATCATTGAGCCACAGGAAGAAACGTCACAAAGAAAACATGTCGACTAAAAGGTAACACTCTTTATTTTAGGAGTTGACTGTGATTTAATCTAAAATGGAATAATTCCAGTGTTGCTTGTCTACATCTGCACAGAGCTGGGCTTGTGAGGGACTCACACAGACTCAAAAATGAGTTTGAGTCTTTGACAAGAACGAGACATTTACAAAGAGGCTCTAGGGCTCTGTGCCTTAATCATGTCACTTCCAGCTTTTATTATTTAGTTATTTTCATTCCAGGCTGAAGATGTGCTGAGTACTTTCTTAAACATATCACTGTGGGTTGCTTTGTGCCATTGGTCAGAGACCTCCCTGATCCACTGTGTGACCTCTGCCCCCAGCTCAGTCTACTGTAACAGGCCCAAACAGCGTCGTTTTCCACTCGGCCCTGAAGAGAGTCTCTCAGAGAGACTTTGACCATCCCTCCCTCTGTCAGGGCAGTGTTAGACGTGTGTCCTCCTCTGGGGTTAGCTGCCTGTGTCTGCCTGGCTTCCTAATCGGCCCTGCCCTCTGTTGGAGCCTCTGTGGCCCTTTTTGAACTGTTCCAAAGAGAAAAGTGCTGCTCTGTAATAAGTAAATGCAATTAAACCCAAACAATAATTGTTATTTTAGGGGTAAGCTTCGTAGACCCTAACCCAGTGTCTCAGGAGAGAAGCTGGATTGGACCAGTTTGAAATCAATAATGACTTTTTC
>JALDNG010000002.1:18432500-18477500 GCA_024349245.1 Neodontobutis hainanensis | reverse complement strand
AAACCTGTTCCATAAAGACCAGACCAGACTAAACCTGTTCCATAAAGACCAGACCAGACTAAACCTGTTCCATAAAGACCAGACCGGACTAGACCTGTTCCATAAAGACCAGACCAGACTAAA
The DNA here is from genome assembly GCA_024349245.1 of Neodontobutis hainanensis. Classification (NCBI taxonomy): domain Eukaryota; kingdom Metazoa; phylum Chordata; class Actinopteri; order Gobiiformes; family Odontobutidae; genus Neodontobutis; species Neodontobutis hainanensis. The sequence goes on along the minus strand of JALDNG010000002.1, from coordinate 18,477,377 downwards.
CCTGTTCCATAAAGACCAGACCAGACTGAACCTGTTCCATAAAGACCAGTGTAGACCAGACTAAACCTGTTCCATAAAGACCAGACCAGACTAAACCTGTTCCATAAAGACCAGTGTGGACCAGACTAAACCTGTTCCATAAAGACCAGACCAGACTAAACCTGTTCCAAAAAGACCAGACCAGACTAAACCTGTTCCATAAAGACCAGTGTGGACCAGACTAAACCTGTTCCATAAAGACCAGTGTGGACCAGACCAGACTAAACCTGTTCCATAAAGACCAGTGTAGACCAGACTAAACCTGTTCCATAAAGACCAGACCAGACTAAACCTGTTCCAAAAAGACCAGACCAGACTAAACCTGTTCCATAAAGACCAGTGTGGACCAGACTAAACCTGTTCCATAAAGACCAGTGTGGACCAGACCAGACTAAATCTGTTCCATAAAGACCAGTGTAGACCAGACTAAACCTGTTCCATAAAGACCAGTGTAGACCAGACTAAACCTGTTCCATTAAGACCAGTGTGGACCAGACTAAACCTGTTCCATAAAGACCAGTGTGGACCAGACCAGACTAAACCTGTTCCATAAAGACCAGTGTAGACCAGACTAAACTTGTTCCATAAAGACCAGTGTGGACCAGACCAGACTAAACCTGTTCCATAAAGACCAGTGTGGACCAGACCAGACTAAACCTGTTCCATAAAGACCAGTGTGGACCAGACTAAACCTGTTCCATAAAGACCAGACCAGACTAAACCTGTTCCATAAAGACCAGTGTGGACCAGACCAGACTAAACCTGTTCCATAAAGACCAGACCAGACTAAACCTGTTCCATAAAGACCAGACCAGACTAAACCTGTTCCATAAAGACCAGACCAGACTAAACCTGTTCCATAAAGACCAGACCAGACTAAACCTGTTCCATAAAGACCAGACCAGACTAAACCTGTTCCATAAAGACCAGTGTGGACCAGACTAAACCTGTTCCATAAAGACCAGTGTAGACCAGACTAAACCTGTTCCATAAAGACCAGTGTGGACCAGACCAGACTAAACCTGTTCCATAAAGACCAGACCAGACTAAACCTGTTCCATAAAGACCAGTGTAGACCAGACTAAACCTATTCCATAAAGACCAGTGTAGACCAGACTAAACCTGTTCCATAAAGACCAGTGTAGACCAGACTAAACCTGTTCCATAAAGACCAGTGTGGACCCGACCAGACTAAACCTGTTCCATAAAGACCAGTGTAGACCAGACTAAACCTCTTCCATAAAGACCAGACCAGACTAAACCTGTTCCATAAAGACCAGACCAGACTAAACCTGTTCCATAAAGACCAGACCAGACTAAACCTGTTCCATAAAGACCAGTGTAGACCAGACCAAACCTGTTCCATAAAGACCAGTGTGGACCAGACCAGACTAAACCTGTTCCATAAAGACCAGACCAGACTAAACCTGTTCCATAAAGACCAGACCAGACTAAACCTGTTCCATAATGACCAGTGTAGACCAGACTAAACCTGTTCCATAAAGACCAGACCAGACTAAACCTGTTCCATAAAGACCAGTGTGGACCAGACTAAACCTGTTCCATAAAGACCAGACCAGACTAAACCTGTTCCATAAAGACCAGACCAGACTAAACCTGTTCCATAAAGACCAGACCAGACTAAACCTGTTCCATAAAGACCAGACCGGACTAAACCTGTTCCATAAAGACCAGTGTAGACCAGACTAAACCTGTTCCATAAAGACCAGACCGGACTAAACCTGTTCCATAAAGACCAGTGTAGACCAGACTAAACCTGTTCCATAAAGACCAGACCAGACTAAACCTGTTCCATAAAGACCAGACCAGACTAAACCTGTTCCATAAAGACCAGACCAGACTAAACCTGTTCCATAAAGACCAGACCAGACTAGACCTGTTCCATAAAGACCAGACCAGACTAAACCTGTTCCATAAAGACCAGACCGGACTAAACCTGTTCCATAAAGACCAGACCAGACTAAACCTGTTCCATAAAGACCAGACCAGACTAAACCTGTTCCATAAAGACCAGACCAGACTAAACCTGTTCCATAAAGACCAGACCAGACTAAACCTGTTCCATAAAGACCAGACCGGACTAAACCTGTTCCATAAAGACCAGACCAGACTAAACCTGTTCCATAAAGACCAGACCAGACTAAACCTGTTCCATAAAGACCAGACCGGACTAGACCTGTTCCATAAAGACCAGACCAGACTAAACCTGTTCCATAAAGACCAGACCAGACTGAACCTGTTCCATAAAGACCAGTGTAGACCAGACTAAACCTGTTCCATAAAGACCAGACCAGACTAAACCTGTTCCATAAAGACCAGTGTGGACCAGACTAAACCTGTTCCATAAAGACCAGACCAGACTAAACCTGTTCCAAAAAGACCAGACCAGACTAAACCTGTTCCATAAAGACCAGTGTGGACCAGACTAAACCTGTTCCATAAAGACCAGTGTGGACCAGACCAGACTAAACCTGTTCCATAAAGACCAGACCGGACTAAACCTGTTCCATAAAGACCAGTGTAGACCAGACTAAACCTGTTCCATAAAGACCAGACCAGACTAAACCTGTTCCAAAAAGACCAGACCAGACTAAACCTGTTCCATAAAGACCAGTGTGGACCAGACTAAACCTGTTCCATAAAGACCAGTGTGGACCAGACCAGACTAAATCTGTTCCATAAAGACCAGTGTAGACCAGACTAAACCTGTTCCATTAAGACCAGTGTGGACCAGACTAAACCTGTTCCATAAAGACCAGTGTGGACCAGACCAGACTAAACCTGTTCCATAAAGACCAGTGTAGACCAGACTAAACTTGTTCCATAAAGACCAGTGTGGACCAGACCAGACTAAACCTGTTCCATAAAGACCAGTGTGGACCAGACCAGACTAAACCTGTTCCATAAAGACCAGTGTGGACCAGACTAAACCTGTTCCATAAAGACCAGACCAGACTAAACCTGTTCCATAAAGACCAGTGTGGACCAGACCAGACTAAACCTGTTCCATAAAGACCAGACCAGACTAAACCTGTTCCATAAAGACCAGACCAGACTAAACCTGTTCCATAAAGACCAGACCAGACTAAACCTGTTCCATAAAGACCAGACCAGACTAAACCTGTTCCATAAAGACCAGACCAGACTAAACCTGTTCCATAAAGACCAGTGTGGACCAGACTAAACCTGTTCCATAAAGACCAGTGTAGACCAGACTAAACCTGTTCCATAAAGACCAGTGTGGACCAGACCAGACTAAACCTGTTCCATAAAGACCAGACCAGACTAAACCTGTTCCATAAAGACCAGTGTAGACCAGACTAAACCTATTCCATAAAGACCAGTGTAGACCAGACTAAACCTGTTCCATAAAGACCAGTGTAGACCAGACTAAACCTGTTCCATAAAGACCAGTGTGGACCCGACCAGACTAAACCTGTTCCATAAAGACCAGTGTAGACCAGACTAAACCTCTTCCATAAAGACCAGAGAGGACCAGACTAAACCTGTTCCATAAAGACCAGACCAGACTAAACCTGTTCCATAAAGACCAGTGTAGACCAGACCAAACCTGTTCCATAAAGACCAGTGTGGACCAGACCAGACTAAACCTGTTCCATAAAGTCCAGTGTGGACCAGACTAAACCTGTTCCATAAAGACCAGACCAGACTAAACCTGTTCCATAAAGACCAGACCAGACTAAACCTGTTCCATAATGACCAGTGTAGACCAGACTAAACCTGTTCCATAAAGACCAGACCAGACTAAACCTGTTCCATAAAGACCAGTGTGGACCAGACTAAACCTGTTCCATAAAGACCAGACCAGACTAAACCTGTTCCATAAAGACCAGACCAGACTAAACCTGTTCCATAAAGACCAGACCAGACTAAACCTGTTCCATAAAGACCAGACCGGACTAAACCTGTTCCATAAAGACCAGTGTAGACCAGACTAAACCTGTTCCATAAAGACCAGACCGGACTAAACCTGTTCCATAAAGACCAGTGTAGACCAGACTAAACCTGTTCCATAAAGACCAGACCAGACTAAACCTGTTCCATAAAGACCAGACCAGACTAAACCTGTTCCATAAAGACCAGACCGGACTAAACCTGTTCCATAAAGACCAGTGTAGACCAGACTAAACCTGTTCCATAAAGACCAGACCGGACTAAACCTGTTCCATAAAGACCAGTGTAGACCAGACTAAACCTGTTCCATAAAGACCAGTGTGGACCAGACCAGACTAAACCTGTTCCATAAAGACCAGACCAGACTAAACCTGTTCCATAAAGACCAGTGTAGACCAGACTAAACCTGTTCCATAAAGACCAGTGTAGACCAGACTAAACCTGTTCCATAAAGACCAGACCAGACTAAACCTGTTCCATAAAGACCAGTGTGGACCAGACCAGACTAAACCTGTTCCATAAAGACCAGTGTGGACCAGACCAGACTAAACCTGTTCCATAAAGACCAGTGTGGACCAGACTAAACCTGTTCCATAAAGACCAGACCAGACTAAACCTGTTCCATAAAGACCAGTGTGGACCAGACTAAACCTGTTCCATAAAGACCAGACCAGACTAAACCTGTTCCATAAAGACCAGTGTGGACCAGACCAGACTAAACCTGTTCCATAAAGACCAGTGTAGACCAGACTAAACCTGTTCCATAAAGTCCAGTGTGGACCAGACTAAACCTGTTCCATAAAGACCAGTGTGGACCAGACTAAACCTGTTCCATAAAGACCAGACCAGACTAAACCTGTTCCATAAAGACCAGACCAGACTAAACCTGTTCCATAAAGACCAGACCAGACTAAACCTGTTCCATAAAGACCAGACCGGACTAAACCTGTTCCATAAAGACCAGTGTAGACCAGACTAAACCTGTTCCATAAAGACCAGACCGGACTAAACCTGTTCCATAAAGACCAGTGTGGACCAGACCAGACTAAACCTGTTCCATAAAGACCAGACCAGACTAAACCTGTTCCATAAAGACCAGTGTAGACCAGACTAAACCTGTTCCATAAAGACCAGTGTAGACCAGACTAAACCTGTTCCATAAAGACCAGACCAGACTAAACCTGTTCCATAAAGACCAGTGTGGACCAGACCAGACTAAACCTGTTCCATAAAGACCAGTGTGGACCAGACCAGACTAAACCTGTTCCATAAAGACCAGTGTGGACCAGACTAAACCTGTTCCATAAAGACCAGACCAGACTAAACCTGTTCCATAAAGACCAGTGTGGACCAGACTAAACCTGTTCCATAAAGACCAGACCAGACTAAACCTGTTCCATAAAGACCAGTGTGGACCAGACTAAACCTGTTCCATAAAGACCAGTGTGGACCAGACCAGACTAAACCTGTTCCATAAAGACCAGTGTAGACCAGACTAAACCTGTTCCATAAAGACCAGTGTGGACCAGACCAGACTAAACCTGTTCCATAAAGTCCAGTGTGGACCAGACTAAACCTGTTCCATAAAGACCAGACCAGACTAAACCTGTTCCATAAAGACCAGACCAGATTAAACCTGTTCCATAAAGACCAGTGTGGACCAGACTAAACCTGTTCCATAAAGACCAGACCAGACTAAACCTGTTCCATAAAGACCAGACCAGACTAAACCCGTTCCATAAAAAGTTGTTTGTAATCAGATTAAAGGTTTTATGTATAAAAATTACATCTTTGAGAAATGTCAGTCTGGTTTTGGAGCTGCACCAGAACTGCCCTCAAAGTATCCACTAAGCTTCTTTTATCTGCCGACAGAGAAGAGAGAGCAAAGTATTTTAGGTTTGAGTGCTGCTGCTGATACAGTTGAACATATGATTTTAATTGACCATCTAAAAACCTAAGTTGGCATCAAAGACACTGTATTTTGTTTTTTTTTTTTTTATCTTTTTTCTGTATTCTTATCTTTTAGACAGAACCTATGGCAGTCACCACAGGTAATTACACCTCCACCTCAGCCCGCGTCACCTGTGGAGCACCACAAGGATCTATTTTGGGTCCGATTTTATTCTCTATTAATATGCTCCATTGAGGAAATGTTATAGCTCGTCATATTTGGTATGCTGACGACAGATATACCTCCCACTGTGTTTACTCTTTTCAAATCATAATGACGACAGAAACAACCCAAATGAGCCTGATAAAAAGTTTACATATCCCAGTTCTTAATATCGTGTAATGCCACCTTTAACATCAAAGACATTGAAGTCTTTTGTTGTAGGTAGGTGCGCTGTGGTATTTGCATAGTAATTACTTTCTTGATCATGCAGCCCATTTCTCTTTAAGTGCCTTCTTATTGTGCATCTTGAAACAGCCACATCACCTTTTTTCATAGAGTCCTGTATTTCAGCTGAAGTTATTTGTGCGTTTGTCTTTGCATCCCAAACCATTTTCCTGGCAGTTGGTTTCAACAGAATCTCTCATTTTCCACTTCTTTATTAGAGTTTAAACACTGATTGCGACATGCTGATTGCAATCTCACGTTCTTGGATATCTTTTTATATTCCTTTCCTGTTTTATACAGTTCAATTACCTTGTCCCGCAGATCCTTTGAAAATTCTTTTGCTTTTCCCATGATTCAGAAAAAGATGCAAGGGTCTGTCAGGAGCTCAGAAACACACTGACCTTTTATAAACACACACTGTTTTAAAGGAAACAGCTGAAATGTGATGATGGTTATCTTTAGTAGCCATTCAAACGTGTTTGTGTCAACTTGTGTGCATGTTATTATGCCAAAAAAAAAAAAAAAACTTTTTCTTTTTAAATCATAATGACTTATGATGAAAAGAGTAAACACAGTTGTTTGACAATAAATGGCAACACTAACCACTAACTATGAGTGAAAGAATATTTTTTGTGTTATCATTTATATTCTCTGAAAAATGTCCAAACATTTACAATTTCTGTCAGTTTATAAAAACTTGAGCTCAACTGTACATACACAATCTATTCAGTGGGCAACGTCATTGTTTAATTTACTAATTTAATTTATTTATATTTGCAGATTCACTTGTTGTGTTGTTGTTCATATCTGTCGCGTTCTGGTTATGTCAAATGAATCGTTGCTATGATCTGCTAAAACAGATCTCGTGGTATCCTAGCCTGTGCTTCATCCACTCACCTACAATTTTCTGACAGAAGGAACCTCCCTTTTGCAAACACTTTCAACAGGAACCTTAGCAGATGGTTCTGTGAAAAAGACTGTTCTGTAAGCAGTTTTATCTGGTGGAGTCGGATTATATTATTGTGTTTATTGCATAGAAACTCGTTTTCCTTTTCTCCCTCGACTGGTAGCCTAGCTGGGTCTTATCTTATCCTCTTGAGACTTCCCGTACTCCCCTCAAGGCTAAGGCCACTGATTCTCACTCCAACAGACTGCCTATCTATCGCCCCACAGAGGCCTTGTCTTATTTTCCTAACAACAGCCTTCAACCGTCTGCCATTTTGACATCTGTCTGACCCTGTCTTATAATGTTGTGCCCCCCCAGCACACATGACCATGAATGCTGTCTTCTTGCTTGTCAGTTGTCTTGTGACCGGCTACTATTGTTTATGTTATAAAGGCTACTGTAGTTAGAACTTCTTGTATGTTATGTCTATATATTGTTTTGTTGTCTGTAAAATGTACTATTTCATTTTCCTGAAGACCAAAGCGCCTGAAAATGGCTGCACGTGAAGCACTTTGTGACTGTGTCTGTGAAAGGTGCTATATTAATAAACTTTCTTCTTCTTCTTCTTTAGCTGTTGTAGAAATAAACACAATAAAACTTGAGTCTGGCTCCACAGATTCACAAACACAGACTTTACAGAAACAAGACACACACACACAAGACTGAAGGGTTATATAACAAGCTTTAATAGACTGAGAACAGACTTACCCTAACCTTATTTTACCAGGTTATAGGTGAAACATTATTAATGCTGAAAATTTAAACCAGACCTACTTTTAACTTTTTTTTAAAGCGCTGAAAAAAAGACAATTTGTCAAAATGAAAAGAGACAGTGTTCTTCAGTGTTTAACAGGCACTGAGTAAGATCCACAAAGTCTCATGGTGGATCTGGACATCTGTCACTGAGTCACTCTGAATCTGGATAAAAAGGAGTCCAGAGGGTGGTTTTATTTTGTTTTGAATCCTCCAGACCTCTTTGCAGAGAATCACAGATCTTATGCCACGAGTCGACCTGTGACCTCCACAGAGCAGCTCTGGCTCTGAGAAATTTGGAAATTTTACTTTCGCTTCCTTTGGACAGACCTTTGCTGTCTTTGACAATAAAGAAAATATCCATGCCAAGGAACAAAGCATTAACTGCAATGAACCCACCTCTAGCTGCTCTGGACATGACCAGTGGGCCTTTGATTGCTGCCTGGCCCATTTCTGGAATGTCTGACGCTACTCTGGACACTTTAAAACCACTTAAACCCGAGGGTCACCATTTTTGGGGACCCTGTGACGTCAAAAACAATGCAGCTTTAAAAACTACATTTACTTTTTCACAATATGGGCATGCCGTATATCAAAACGCTCACGGAAAGCTCCTCTACGCTGACATCAAGCCATTTCCTAGCACAGACCAAACGGGAACCCAAAAAAAAATATTTAGTCAAGGTGTGAAGAGCGCCACCTAGGCTGACAAGCCGCGACATTTTTAGGAGTAGCTGGCCCCCACCTCACCGGAGACGGCTGAGCGGGGTGTCAAATTACACAGCAGACGCTAACGCTCACAGCGGAGCATAGCAAGCTAGGATCATTTTCTTTTACAACTACCCAGCAGTGGATAAAGACCAAAAAAAAAAACTGCTCTCTCACAGCTACGAGGGCAAGGTGAACCTTACCTTTGCTGTGTAGTGACGAAAGCCAAGTTTCTTTTGCAAAGTCCGCTGATTTCCGGGTAAATCCGTGGCTGCCTGTTCGAAGGAGCCCATGGACAGGCATACAACTCCTTCTCATGGTGTAGAAAACATAAGATGCACTACCCAGCATTCCCTGCTTTGGCCACAGACTGTGATTGGCTCAAGGACCACTTTCTTATGTGTCATCGGAGCAAGGCTCATGTGACCAGGAAATAAACAGTTTCCCTCGATTCTCCCGCGTCTAAGGATTCAAATGAGGTATCACATGTTCAATTTGACCAATGGGCTGCGGAGAACCGTCTCTCACCAGCTGCAGCATCTCTCAACATCCACAATACACACAGAGTCAGGAGGAAGAATAGAGACAGAAAACACAAATAAATACATAAAAGTCTGGTTTAAATTCTCAAAAATGTATTTAATAAACACCATTAGTGATATAAACATAAAATATATAGTATTTACATGACTAAACTGAAATTTACCAGACTGGATCAAAGTGGGCCAAAGTGGGCTTTTTTGAAAGCTCGCCTAATTTATCTGTACTAAAATCTCTTGAGTTTCATTCTGCTTCACATTATCAGTTTAATACTTTGCAGGGATAATGTAAACATGTTTTATTTACATTTTAGGAAGTACAAAGTCTTGAATTCAGCATCCTAAAGAGCTCATATCATAAAATACTGGGGTTTTTTTTAGGCGAGGCAAAAATAATACATTTTAGCTGTGTGCCATCTTCATTTTCTCTTTATTAGTAACACATATTCATATGATAACACTTTTTAACAAATCTACAAATGTTCCCTTTATAATGACACCAAAATTATTCAAATACACCTTATGGTTGCTGAAATATAGCCATTTCTTTATGGGAATGCATTTTTCGAGCAGTGGTCTTGAAAATAGGCTTAGGGCTTAACTGGTTAAAAGCAGAGATGCTTTCAACAAGTGAGTCCATGCCCTTAACTACACCAACAGCTTTTCCAGCCACCTTCAGACCCCCCACAACATCGTCGTCTTGAAGGTCGTGTGAATGCTCGTGAGTGATTTCATCCAGACAGTCCTGGACCACAAATACATCTTCCATAAACTTTTTAAATGCCTCATTAGCTTTGTTCTTTTGTGTACGGTTGACTCCTATCTCTGTGGCTGTCGTTACAAGACTGTTGACTCCACTGGTGACTCCCATCCCAACCCCAGTCAGAGTCAGAACCAGAGACGCTCCTAACGTCACAGGAGTCAAGGCTAAACCGATAATGGAAAGCACCCCACCCACTGCCCCCACTGAACTGCCCACCACACTGGAGATCTTTGAGCCTTTATTCATCTGGTCCAGCTGAACAGCACAGGCTTCTACTTCAGACAGAAACTGCAGCATTTGAGGACGACGCTCACTGAACTCTGTCATGAAGGACGAGTGTTTCCCTTGAAACAGGAACACCATCCTGAAGTGTTCATTCGTCCTGAGACACAAGAATAGAGAATATACTGGAGAAGCTAAAGTTAAACTGTACAAAATGATGCATAGTTACTACTGGACACAGATAAAATGAAATACAAATACATGTCAGATTCTTACCTGATTTCTGTGAGCATCTGAATGTGGGAAAGCATGACTTTGAGGCCATTTACATGTATTTTCTTTATGTCTATCATGATCTTCAAGAAGTTAGTTCTGAAAGAACTGTAAAATAAACACTTTTAGTTCTGTATATTGTCTTGTTTACAGTATACATTATAGAAATATAGTAAAGTACATCAGTGCAAGATTTAAACTCACACATACCTCTGTTTAAACTTGTCACAGATCTCCTGGACGTTCTTGATGTACTGTTCCAGTTGAAACAGCAGCACCTCCACATTCTCCGGTTTGGGGCTGAAGAAGACCTCAGTGTCTCGTTTGAACGTGAGCAGAACTGGACTGATGCTTTGAGCTACAATGATGATGTCCTGAACTGACCTCAGATCAGCCCCTTCAGACAGGTGGAACACCTGTGAGTTCTCCTGAAACACATGAACTGAAGTGACCGCCAGCTTCTCCACCGCGTCCAGGAAGGGGTCCAGCTCTTTCAGACCGCTCAGGGTCTGTTTCAGAACAGGCTCCAGCTCCTCCTGCAGCGCAGACTGCTTTCTCTGTGCTCTGAAACTGAACTTACTCTCTTGGATTTCTCTTGCTTTTTCTCTGTTGTTTTCCATTGTGTTCAACTCTGTGCCTCTCGTATAGATCCACTCACTGCTCTTGTCCATGAAGCTCTTCACTCTGGTATTTAACTCAAAGGTGTCAGAGAGGTACTGGTACAATGTCTCCTCAAGTTTATCTCTGTAAAAAACAACAACATAAATATGACTGTAAGAAACTTGTTCTTTGGCGGGGCCACAATGACCCAATTCCCTGAAACAGAATCTGGCTTTAGGGACATGTCACTTCGCAGAGGTGAACGAAAGGGTCGCCCCTCTTTCATCTTTGGGTCAGGTCAGGAGAGGTGCTGGACTTCCTCTGACCTCCGGCCGTGTCTCAGACACTCAGATGATGAGAGAGATTGATTTTTTACTGATCACCAGATGGGGGTGTAGGATGCTGGACAGACTCTGCTCAGACCCAGGGTACTGTGAGGCTCTGTTGGGAACGTTCATCACTGGCAGAGCTTCAACCAGATTCTGAGTCATCCCGAGAACTAAGAGGGATACGCCAAGCTGAAGGAGTCTTATCAAGCCTGGCCTCAATTCCACCGACACGTGAAGGAGCAGAAAGCTCCTTATGTCGATGAGAACATTGGATAAAGAGTTAATGATTTTAATATTTTCTTCTGAAAGGGTAAAAAGCAGTTAGGTACATTATTCACACTCCACAGTCATACACTGGTGGTGGTGAACTAACTCTGTAGCCACAGCTGCCCTGGAGGAAACTGACATGTTGTTCTGTGTCCACCACTGAACACACTCAAACATTAGTGACACAGACGCCGGAGGCAAGAAGGGTAATGTGTCTTTGCTCTTTATCGTAGCCAGCTTCAAGGCCAAGTGTACTCCCATCTTGTCTCCACACACATTTTTAACTATGTTATCTATACCATGTCTCATGTAACACACCAATACACATCATGTATCTTGTTTTGGAACAGGAAATAGAGAAAGCAGTTTTCAAACACTCGGATTGTTTGTACACTCATATGGCCGGTGCATATCTCTATCCATTTTACAAGCTCTTACCTGTGATCTTGAAACTACAAAAGACAGTGGTCCTCAAACACTATTTCAACGGCAATCCAGGCAATACAATTCAGCATATCCAACCACAAAACTAATGTAATCCATTCTGAAGAAAAAGCTGTTGCTCCCTGATGCAATCCAACACTTAAATGGCACTAATTAACGAAAGATCACTCTCCAACAAATCTTTTATCCTAAATTACATTGTTACATCAGCTAAATTGATTCTACTTTATGAATTTTACATAAATTAAGAGTTTTATCCAAAATAAAAGTAAAACTAATATAAATAATCAAAGGTTCAGTCCCGCTGTCGAACCAGTGTTTGGACTTGTTTTCCAGTAAAGTTGTTTTAAGGAGATGATTTTAAGAGCTTTGATTTGATCTTGATTTTTAACTCCAGTTGTCTTTTTCCCTATAGCCTCTACAGTTTCTCCTTCATTTCCTTCTCTCTAACAGTTAATCTGATCTCAGAGCTGTTTGCACTAGTCCCGCTTCACTCGCTTTCTGATTGGATGTCTCTGTTATTGCTCGCAGGGGATTGGGCAGCAGCGCTGGATTCTCTACAAGCTGACAAATGCTTTTACTTTATTACATATTATAGATAATAAAATGTCAGTTCTTAACCTTATTTGTTTGGTGGTAATAAAATAACAGCTGTCAAAATACACCAGAATACAGGAAATGACTATTATTCTGTTAAAAAGTCTGCATTTTACTTGGTATCTGAAAGGAATCTGAAAGCATGGTAAAAACATGGCGCTCCCCTGTGTGCGACATAGCGTAGCTCTCCGAGTTAAGTTCTATTTACATCTTGTATCGGCAGTGTCGTTACTGTCATTTCATGTGAGGCATGCTAGTGCTATTAAATACGATAAAGCGACTCTGTTACAACTAGGAGAACTGAAGTACAGAGGCTATTTTGACATAAACGCTCTCGACTCCTTCCCGGAGCTACATCTCCATACTGCAGTGACCCCAGGGCAGGCTGCAACAGGGGGATTTCCTGGAGCCGCGAGGCCGATACGGAAACGTGGCAGGCGAGGAGGAGTGGGGCGAAGACTCCGCCGACTGGCTAGCAAAGGCCGGCTGACTCTACCGATCATACTTTTCGCCAATGTTCAGTCCTTGGTAAACAAGGTAGACGATCTATTTTGTCGGATGGCTACACAGAGGTACATACAGGATTGTTCTGTTTTATGTTTCTGTGAAACATGGCTTGGACAAAGAACCCCCGATGAAGCCATTACACCGGCAGGATACAACGCTTTACAGAGCTGACCGAGCAAAACGGAATGCGGCAAAACACGCGGGGGTGGAACGGCTATCCTTGTCAAACAATCATGGAGCACCGATAACACGGTAATATCACAGTCATGTTCCGAAAACGTGGAGTATATTACTGTGAAATGTAGGCCATTTTATTTGCCGAGAGAACTGCAGTGCGTTATACTAAGCACAGTGTATATTCATCCTGCGGCTAATGAGTATAAAGCACTTAAAGAACTGCACGATATGATTAGTAGGCATGAAAACTCGTATCCAGATGCTGCCATGGTGATTTTAGGAGATTTTAATCACTGCGACCTTCGGAAAACTATTCCGAAATATTATCAGTTTGTTAATTTTCCCACTAGGGGGAATAGGACCTTGGATAAATGTTACAGTAACATTAGGGGGGCCTATACTGCTGTCTCCAAGCCACATTTTGGGAAATGTGATCATCTTGCAATCCTACTTCAGCCCACTTACATCAAGAGGCTTAAAGCGGACACAGCCTCAATTAAGACTGTGAATATATGGTCAAATTCCGCTCTGGAGGAACTGCAAGGTTGTTTGGAGGCCACAGATATGAACATCTTTAGGGAAGCCTCAGATAGCATCCACGAATATACAGATATTGTTAGTAGCTATATTGAATGGTGTACCTCCATCTGCATCCCCTCGAGAACTATTAAAGTTCTCCCGAATCAGAAGCCCTGGTTTAATGCGGACGTACGCATCAAAATTAAAAAACGCAGTGTAGCTTATAAGTCAGGAGACATTATGGAGTATAAGCATGCCAGATATGCGCTACAAAATCCATCAGGGCTGCCAAAAGGACATATGCCCAGAGACTCGAGAACTGTTATAGAGACAATAATAGCAGAAGGATGTGGCAAGGAATACAGTCAGTCACCAACTACAGGAAAGCTGCAAACAAAACTGTGATTCAAGACTCCTCCCTGTTGGACAATCTTAACACGTTTTATGCGAGATTCGATCAAAACAATAAAGACATACCCTTGAAAGCCCCCCATAACTCAGAGGAGACTGCATTTCAGGTGACACATTCACAGGTCCTTAAGGTTTTGAGAAAAGTAAACCCCCGCAAAGCTGCAGGTCCTGATGGAGTGGCTCCGAGAGTCCTTAAAGTCTGTGCTGAACAGCTGGCTGACGTGTACACGGACATTTTTAACATTTCCCTCACCCAAGAATTAGTTCCACGTATTTTTAAGTCCTCTATTATTGTGCCTGTTCCGAAAAAAACAAATACAACTGTAATGAATGATTTTAGACCAGTGGCGCTTACATCGGTTGCCATGAAGTGCATGGAAAAGTTGGTCCTACAGCATATTAACTCTGTGGTTCCAGAAACAGTAGACCCTTTTCAGTTTGCCTACCGCTCGAACAGGTCAGTGGACGATGCGGTGGCACTGGCACTTCATTACATCCTGCAGCACCTAGATACTCCCAATACATATGCACGAGTACTGTTCCTGGACTACAGCTCTGCCTTTAACACGATCCGGCCGACGAAGCTGACGGGCAAACTGATAGAACTGGGAGTACCAATCACCACCTGTAACTGGATAACAGACTTCCTCACAGACAGGCCACAGGTGGTGAGGGTGGGAAAGAAGGTCTCAGCCGAGCTCACAGTGAGTACTGGTGCCCCACAGGGATGCTGTCTCAGCCCTATACTTTTTTCATTATACACACACGACTGTGCTACCAACCTGGACAGTAACAATGTTGTCATCAAATATGCAGATGACACTACTATCCTTGGTCTCATCAAAGGTGGCAATGAATCATCATATAGGGACACGGTTCACAGGGTTACTGTCTATGGAGAGGACAATGATCTCGTTCTCAACATAGACAAAACAAAGGAACTATTTTTGGACTTTAGGAAGAGAGCCCCCAGCTACAGCCTCTAACCATCAAGGGATTCAGGTGGAACGAACTGACAGCCATAAGTTCTTGGGACTCCACATCTCCGAGAATCTTAGCTGGGCTAAAAACACTGTTGCAACAGTGAAAAGAGCCCAGCAGAGGCTGCACTTCGTTAGGGTACTGAAGAAAGCCGGCCTTAAAAGTCAACCTCTAACCCACGTTTATAAAGGCCTTGTTGAAAGTATCCTCACCAGTGGTATCACAGTGTGGTACGGTAACACCACCCTGGCTGAGAGGAAATCACTACAACGGGTCGTTAAGACTGCTGAGAGGGTAATTGGCTCAAATCTTCCGTCCATGGACACTATATACACCCAGCGCTGCAAAAGAAAAGCACAGAGTATCCTTAAGGACAAACACCACCCAGCTTATGCCTTGTTTAAATATGTGGACACAGGGTATAATCTGAGAACTCGAGGCCTGTGAGCATTAGCACCCACAAGGCCCGTTTGTTTAAAAGTTTTTTTCCAGCCACTGTCAGGTTAGTGGCACAAGACATCAAGGAGGGGAAATTGTATCCCACTTCGTGCTCTTAACTATTGTAATGATCAGAGAAATAGTAATTTATTTTATTTAGAGTTTTTCTTATCCATATATTATTACTAGTTATTATAATGTGTATTTATTTAAATTAGGAAGGTTATTTATTTTCACACAGGATCTGTACCTTGTATTCTCTCTAAAATTGACAGGACACTTTATGCTCTCATTATGTGCATGGGCATGTGTGTGGGTATGTGGGTGTGTGCATATGTATATACAAGTGTGTACGCATGTATGTACATGTGTAGGCATATGTACATATGTGAGTCATGGGTGGGTGTATGTATGTAGAGATACTTTATATTCAGAACTTGATTTTGAGAAACGCATATGAATTCCAATGTACCTGTACTGAAACGTACCTGTGCAAATGGCAATAAACTTTTTAAACTTAAGTTTTTTAAACTTAAAAACTTAAGAATTCAGTGTTAATGCATATCACTATTTCAAACCACCTCAAAACATTATTGTTATTGCCTTTTGTATGAATTATATTGTGTAATATACTGCGTTTTATAAAATAAAATTGAATATCATTCTTCTGTCAGTGCAGAAAAAAAATGTTAGTGCCATTTTTGTTCATCTGTTCATAAATAAAACAAATAATCTGTCCTCTATGCTTGTCTTCTAGCCTAATTCCTTAAAGTCTGAGTAAAACAAAAAGCTATTATAAATATGAAAGTATAAAAATTAAAAATGACAGGTAATAATAGATTATAGACTCTGTCCGTAAAAATGACGGAGAGTGAGAAAGTCTAGCACGACCTTTGCTCCTAGGATCGATCAGGCACTCAAACCCCTCGACTACAAAAAGGGTTAGTTCCATCCATCCATCCATCCATCCATCCATCCATCTTCTACCGCTTATCCGGGGCCGGGTCGCGGGGGCAGCAGTCTAAGTAGAGAAGCCCAGACTTCCCTCTCCCCAGACACTTCCTCCAGCTCTTCCGGGGGGATACCGAGGCGTTCCCAGGCCAGCCGAGAGACATAGTCCCTCCAGCGTGTCCTAGGTCTTCCCCGAGGTCTCCTCCCGGTGGGACATGCCCGGAACACCTCCCTAGGGAGGCGTCCGGGAGGCATCCGAAACAGATGCCTGAGCCACCTCAGCTGCTTCTCTCGATGTGAAGGAGCAGCGGCTCTACTTTGAGCTCCTCCCGAGTGACCGAGCTCCTCACCCTATCTCTAAGGGAGCGCCCCGCCACTCTGCGGAGAAAGCTCATTTCGGCCGCCTGTATCCGGGATCTTGTTCTTTCGGTCATGACCCAAAGCTCATGACCATAGGTGAGAGTAGGAACGTAGATCGACTGGTAAATCGAGAGCTTTGCCTTACAGCTCAGCTCCTTCTTCACCACGACAGACCGGTACATCGACCGCATCACTGCAGAAGCTGCACCGATCCATCTGTCGATCTCACGCTCCTTCCTTCCCTCACTCATGAACAAGACCCCGAGATACTTAAACTCCTCCACTTGAGGCAGGAGCTCTCTACCAACCTGGATGGGGCAAGCCACCCTTTTCCGACTGAGAACCATGGTCTCAGACTTGGAGGTGCTGATCCTCATCCCAGCCGCTTCACACTCGGCTGCAAACCGCCCCAGTGAACATTGAAGGTCCTGGCTTGATGGAGCCAACAGGACAACATCATCTGCAAAAAGCAGAGACGAGATCCTGTGGTCCCCAAACCAGACTCCCTCCGGCCCCTGGCTGCGCCTAGAAATCCTGTCCATAAAGATAATGAACAGGACCGGTGACAAAGGGCAGCCCTGCCGGAGTCCAACATTCACCGGGAACAGGTCTGACTTACTGCCGGCAATGCGAACCAAGCTCCTGCTCCGGTCGTACAGGGACCGGACAGCCCTTAGCAAAGGGCCCCGGACCCCATACTCCCAGAGCACCCCCCACAGGGCACCACGAGGGACACAGTCGAATGCCTTCTCCAGATCCACAAAGCACATGTGGACTGGTTGGGCAAACTCCCATAAACCCTCCAGCACCCTGGAGAGGGTATAGAGCTGGTCCAGTGTTCCACGACCGGGACGAAAACCACATTGTTCCTCCTGGATCTGAGGTTCGACTATCGGCCGCATTCTCCTCTCCAGTACCCTGGCATAGACTTTTCCGGGGAGGCTGAGGAGTGTGATCCCTCTGTAGTTGGAACACACCCTCCGGTCCCCCTTCTTAAAAAGAGGGACCACCACCCACGGTCTGCCAGTCCAGAGGTACTGTCCCCAAACGCCACGCGATGTTGCAGAGGCGTGTCAGCCAAGACAGCCCCACAACATCCAGAGACTTGAGGTACTCAGGGCGTACCTCATCCACCCCCGGTGTCTTTCCACCGAGGAGCTTCCCAACTCCCTCAGTGACTTCAGCCTGAGTGATGGACGAGTCCACCTCTGAGCCCTCGGCCTCTGCTTCCTCAGTGGAAGACGTGACGGTGGGGTTGAGGAGATCCTCGAAGTATTCCTTCCACCGTTATTTCCAGGAGGAGAAAAAGTTAAAATACTGGACCACAACCTTTAAATAATAAGACAATCCCAAAATAGATTTAGAAGTGTACCTTTACTGTTTTTAAAAAATCACTATGGCCAGGTTTTAAAAGAGAGGTATTTTGATGGCGTTTACTCTGCCAATCAAAGATAACATCCTCCATAAACTTTTTTCTGTCCAGTTGATTGTATGCCTTGAAATTTTGCTGAATACATTGATATATTGTTAGACCAGACCTTCTGATGAACTAAGTTTAATGGCAAATAATAACAGGACAAACAATCACCCTGTCTCACCTTTTCATGTAGAATAAATAATGTTGACGTAATATTGTTTGTACAGTTCTCACCAAATAATGAACATTTAAACACAGCTAAACAAAGTAGAAGCCAGATGGAAACTTCAAAAACTAGAATAAGGCTTCACTCATAAGTCTGTGTTTGAGCAGCTCAAACACACATATTCTAAAGAAACACAATACCTTTCTGCAGACATTTCCTCTTTTTGTGGTTTATCTCTGTTTCTTTCTGCTGTCACGAAGATTGAGTAAGGCTTAGATGAAGAGTTTCCTGGCAGATAAACATTAAGGGTTGACTCTAGGCACCTGCCTGTGCTCTTGCAAACACCGATTTCACATTTTAACCGCAGAGCCCCACCTGTGATTTCCTGTTGATCATAGAGCATTGTTTAACAGACTTTGTGACTGCATCAGAGGCTTTTGAAAAGAGTTTGATTGTGAGAGACTGTGACTTTTAAAACTTTCTGAACAATTTGGCGTGTTCAACTGAATTTTATTTCTACTAATATTACAACAGAAGTTGACTCAAAAGGCTTCACAGAATAAATACGCAACAAACAGCCTGTACTAGACCACATCCTGCTTCAAATAAAAGACATTTATGACATAAGTAATTTTTCATCTAAGGTATGTATTAACCTGAGACTCTCCATCTTTGCATTATAGATATATATATTTGTAATTGACAGGTGTAAGACCCGCCCCCTTGGTATCAGCAAGTGTCCTGATCTCCGACAGTTTGTGCTCAGCCAAAGAGTTTTAAACAGCTTCACTTTAGCTGCTTCAGAGTAAAAGTTACTGCTTCAACTTGTTCAGCCTCAGTGGGATCTTTTTTATCTTCAGCTACAAAGGAATAGAATGAAACTTAGTAAACACCGGCGATAACGTGAGCGGTTGTGGTAATAGATGACTGTTTGTTTCTGGCCACAGAGGAAAGCAGGGGGATCGGAGGTTATTGTGATATTTTTGTTTATGTGCAGGTCATGATATAAGTCTCAAGACCGAGAGTGAGCTGGACTCATTAGAAAATCTATTTAGTAACTTGTGTATAGTAGCTAAATCCAGTCCAGTCTGTTTCATAAAGTACTAAGCTTTCAGCTCATAAGAATTAAAAACAAAGAATTTAATTTTATTTTTCATAATGGTTACTAAAATTGATTGATTCAAACTAAAATCTCATTCAATAAAATACAATACCTTAAATTATAGTAATAAAAAATATATATATATTTGGTTGTCAACCGTTAAAGAAGTTATCTGTAACATGGAACTTAAACAACATTGAAAATAAAAATGCATTGGTTAAACAGGTTCCACTGATTTTATTTAAACACAAAAATGTATTTGAAATATAGCAACATATTATTTTGTTAAATGTTGCACCGGCTGCCACTGAGATAAGATAAGATTTATTTTAAATCACTTTTAAAAGTTTTAAATAAAAGATTGTTGATGGAAACCAGTTCAGATCAGTTCAGACGACAGAAGTTAAACTACAGAACAATGAAGAGTCTAACGCTGCCTGGTCGAGACGGTCTGTTCAGATTAATTAGAGAAACGATGGAGACCACTTACAATTTAAAAATAAATGGTCAAGTTTAATTCTTCCAAGAATGAAGCAAAGCACAAACATGTACACAATGGAGTTTGTTTACAAAAGTAAACAATACAGATTTTATTTCCAGCAGTTCACACAGTGTTAGGAGGCGTATTTTTATGTCTTCGCATGACAGGTTCCCAGGTGCAGGACGTAGGTGTCTATGTCTATGTTTGGATTAGCATGAAGGACGTTACATGAGCATTGTAGACTATGGCAGGAGCGAAAACCCAGCAGGGCAGCTGCCCTAGCCTAAATACATTTGACCATTCAGTAATAAGTGACACAAAAACTGATTTTAGAATTCCAGCCCACTTTCTAAACATCAGTTCAAACCAGGATGTAATAGAATCCACAATACCAATACCTGAGTTTTCAGCCAGTTCGATTGAAAAGGTGTGAAGTCCTCTAATGCCTTTGGAGCTCTGTTGTTAGAGATGAAGGAACAACAGACTTGTCCAAACATTTTGCAGACTCCACCAGACAAAACTTCCGTAATCATTGAACAGCGTAATTGGAAAGCTTAGTAAAAAAAAGTGCTGGGACTAAAGCTTAGTCCCAGCACATGCATAACAGTTTCACTTCGGGTCATTTTGTTTTTGTCACAACCTGTTTTCATAGAGATGTTCTGCTGGACAGTCTCCACATTGACAGTCTTGCAAAGTAACTTTTGTGACATTTATTCTAAACAAACCCAGGGGATCTATTCCCAAGATGTAAACCCCATAACATACGTGCCTGAGTCTCCCACTGGAGGCTGCAACAGTGTGAGGGTGAGTAAATTTAAAGTCTCCGTTCAATTGTTAAATGAAGCTGTGTCATTAATATTGTCATGTAATTTAAGAGCCGAGCTGGAGACATCAAGGCTACTTTGTTCTGGAGCAAGAGCACAGCCACTGCATGCAATACTTTAAGTGTTAATAAATGGAACAGAACCAGTGTAGCTGAGCTCAGGGCTGCTGCTTGCACACACGAAGACATGGCACGTGCTGAGAAGTACCCCTGCGTAAGGACACTGGTCCTGAAGCCATTCCTAGAACTGTTTGTCTGAATGAATGGTTTAGAGTAGTCTAGGAGCGCTAACACTGATGCTCCAACTAATATTTGTTTTAGTAAAAGCTGCTTCTTCCTATGCAGTCCACTCTTCGGTATCCACTGTCTGCAGAAGTTTGTCATGCCTAAAAAGGACATCATCTACAGCCTCCTTTTTTAAGAAATATTGTTGTTGAAATGGTCTTTAAATTTAAAGACCATTGAGGCTTCATTGCCTCATTAGAGCCGGCAGAGCAGATTCTGCAGAGGCTTGGTGCGTCACCTGTCGCTATAAATCCATATTTTAAGTAGGACTCTTGGTATTGTCTGTTAAATGTAGCTTACCTTGTCTTGGAAGTCATATGCTCTTCTTCTGTCTCTGCACTGGGTCTGTTCCACTTTGTGAAAACCTTTGAAAGACATTTTTTACTAATTTTGCTAACGTTAGCTTGGATGTTTAATTTTAGCGGCAACATATCAATTGACCAGGACAAGCGTCAAGAGTGAGTCATAGACAGATGTAAAAGAGGGAATCCAGTCATTTTTCAAAATAAAACATCATTGAGACTCAGATAATAAATAAAACGGAAATAATGTAAGTTTTTTATTCTTTGTCTGCGGCCCGGTACCAAATGACCGTCCCGGGGTTTGGGTACCGCTGCATTACACCACAATCTTTCAGGGAAAAATGACAGGTCACAGATCATGTTCAGAAAGTTTTTCTTTTAAGCAGCTATTTCAAATCTCACTTTCAGCTGCCATGACTGAAAATGCAGGAGAAAGCTGTCCCACCAGCGATGGATGGTTTTAATGTCTTGCAATCACACAGTTTTGTAAAATAAAAAAAATATGCAAGTGCTGTATTGTGCTGTAATATGCAACATCTAATTACGTTTTACTATTGATAAGCGTGTACTGATCCGATTTTATTTTGAATATTTTATATTATATTACATTTATACTATATTTATTTATTTTATATATTTGCATGTGACTCCCAGGTCCTGTAAGCCCTCACTCAACTGATTTTGAACTGGATTTTTGAGTCCTATTCTTTTAATGTACGTTAAACTGATCATTGAATCGTGTAAACAATATAGGTTAAAGTACAATACAATAAAGTTTGTATTCTTGTGTGAAAGGACACCAAACTGATGAAGTCACTAACAGCTTTTTAAAGTAAAAGAGGTATTCCAGAACTTAACAGTGTAGTGTTAATATGAAACACTCACAATGACAGAAACACCTGCGATCAGACAGGGATCTGAAGTTATTACAGTATTGTGATGAACGAGGGTTTGGGGGTTATGGTATTTACTGAATTAGAAGTAACTTGAGTAGCTGGTGTAGCATGAAGAGAGGCAACATTATGAGCACAATACATACAACTTATTAAGACAGAAATATTCACAAGTTATTAAAGCCTTCAGAAAATCCGATACAAATAATAAAATTGAAAAATGTCATGCAACAACAATAACAACTAAGACAAGGAGAAGGACTGCCAAGTCCACATCTAGACCGTGGTGCAGTTTAAGTTTGAAAGTTTCTGATGATATTATTCCTGATAGGAACGAGGAAAAAGAAAGTGGGTAGTACCAGACCATGTTCGGATAGTGTCTGTGTGGAGAAGTACCACTCAATACATTTGGGGTAAAGGGGGACTCACTTTCGCACACTACTTGATAAATATGTGTTATGGGCCAATGCTAAAAAGACCTTATTTTTAGGTCCCCACAAGACAAGCGGTCCCCATAACGTAACTGTGTAGACAGTCCCCACAACGTTATGAATACCAGAACACACGCACACAGATTTCTCAACAATAATTTAGTTTGATGATGGATGAAAAACCTGTTTCTCTCTGGCTCCTGCTGTAAATGAAGGTAGTGTCTGTGTCTGAAGGCTACAGGTGAGAAAGACTTAACATGAGCCATTGGAAATTAATACGGGAGATTTTAGACCCATTGTTGCAAACATGGGGTAGTTATTTAAAAGTATTTTTTCTCAAAACATGTGGAAAATTTTATTTAAATATTTGAATAACTGTAGTTGATAAGGAATACATAGAATATAAAATAAAAACAAATCACAATTACAAGATACAATGACCCATGTTGTATTTAAGAGTTAGAAATATAGGATAGTGGTCAGCCAATGGACAGAACACCTTCATAGTCCCGTTAAACACATTAGTAAAATATTATTTTATTAACCTTTATTGACCCAGGAAAGTTTCACTGAGATTACAAAGCTCTTTTGCTGGGGACTCGTGTGTTTGTGAGAGGGAACTATTGTACATGTTTTTGGTGGTAGAAGAAACCTATGGTAACCGCTCTGCCATCGTTAGGGCAGAAGTTTTCATCACAGAACAGAGATGTCAGCCTTAAATGCTGTTAGCGCTCCTGTCTCACAGCAAGAAGGTTGTGAGTTCAAACATTCTTGGCCAACTCAGGCCTTTCTGTGAGGAGTCTGCATGTCGTCCCCCTGTTACAGTGGATTCTCTCTGGCTACTCCGGTTTCCTCCCACCGCCCAAAGACATGCATGTTCAGGTCAGTTTTCTATAGTGAATGGTTGTCTGTCTCTAAGTGTTAACCCTGCGACTAACTGGCCTCGGTGTACTCCGCCTTAGGACCAAAGCTGCTGGGATAGTCTCCAGTTCCATGACCCCTAGTGGGTTTGACCCCTAGAAAAATACTTAATAGATTTGAACCAGACCTTCTTTGAACCTAAAGGTCTGAGCTGAAAATAACTCATCAAAGTGAAAAGACACAGGTCTTTAGTGTATAACAGGAAAAGGCACTGAGTAAGATCCACAAAGTCTCATGGTGGATCTGGACATCTGTCACTGAGTCACTCTGAATCTGGATAAAAAGGATTCCTGAGGATGGTTTGATTTTGTTTTAAATCCTCCAGACTTCTTTGCAGAGAATCACAGATCTTATGCCACGAGTCGACCTGTGACCTCCACAGAGCAGCTCTGGCTCTGAGAAATTTGGAAATTTTAGTTTCGCTTCCTTTGGACAAACCTTTGCTGTCTTTGACAATAAAGAAAACATCTATACCAAGGAACAAAGCATTAACTGCAATGAACCCACCTCTAGCTGCTCTGGACATGACCAGTGGGCCTTTGATTGCTCCTTGGCCTATTTCTGGGAGGTCTGATGCTACTTTGGACATTCTGCCTAAAGCATTTCCTTCTGTGGCCACTACTTTACCAGCTGTGTCTACCAGCTTTTCAGTTTGCAACACTTTTACAGCAGAAGCACAACCAACAAGTGAGTTCATGTCCTTAGCTACACCAGCAGCTTTTCCAGCCACCTTCAGACCCCCCACAACAGGGTTGTCTTGAAGGTCGTGTGAATGATCGTGGATGATTTCATCCAGACATTCCTGAACAGTATTTACATCTTCCATAAACTTTTTAAATGCCTCATTAGCTTTGTTCTTTTGTGTACGGTTGACTCCTATCTCTGTGGCTGTCGTTACAAGACTGTTGACTCCACTGGTGACTCCCATCCCAACCCCAGTCAGAGTCAGAACCAGAGACGCCCCTAACGTCACAGGAGTCAAGGCTAAACCGATAATGGAAAGCACCCCACCCACTGCCCCCACCGAACTGCCCACCACACTGGAGATCTTTTTGCCCTTATTCATCTGGTCCAGCTGAACAGCACAGGCTTCTACTTCAGACAGAAACTGCAGCATTTGAGGACGACGCTCACTGAACTCTGTCATGAAGGACGAGTGTTTATCTTGGAACAGGAACACCATCCTGAAGTGTTCATTCGTCCTGAGACACAAGAATAGAGAATATACTGGAGAAGCTAAAGTTAAACTGTACAAAATGATGCATAGTTACTACTGGACACAGATAAAATGAAATACAAATACATGTCAGATTCTTACCTGATTTCTGTGAGCATCTGAATGTGGGAAAGCATCACTTTGAGGCCATTTACAGGTATTTTCTGAATTATGTCTATCATGATCTTCAAGAAGTTAGTTCTGAAAGAACTGTAAAATAAACACTTTTAGTTCTGTATATTGTCTTGTTTACAGTATACATTATAGAAATATAGTAAAGTACATCAGTGCAAGATTTAAACTCACACATACCTCTGTTTAAACTTGTCACAGATCTCCTGGACGTTCTTGATGTACTGTTCCAGTTGAAACAGCAGCACCTCCACATTCTCTGGTTTGGGGCTGAAGAAGACCTTAGTGTCTCGTTTGAACGTGAGCAGAACTGGACTGATGCTTTGAGCTACAATGATGATGTCCTGAACTGACCTCAGATCAGCCCCTTCAGACAGGTGGAACACCTGTGAGTTCTCCTGAAACACATGAACTGAAGTGACCGCCAGCTTCTCCACCGCGTCCAGGAAGGGGTCCAGCTCTTTCAGACCGCTCAGGGTCATCTTCAGAACAGCCTCCAGCTCCTCCTGCAGCGCAGACTGCTTTCTCTGTGCTCTGAAACTGAACTTACTCTCTTGGATTTCTCTTGCTCTTTCTCTGTTGTATTTCATTGTGTTCAACTCTGTGCCTCTCGTATAGATCCACTCACTGCTCTTGTCCATGAAGCTCTTCACTCTGGTATTTAACGAAAAGGTTTCAGAGAGGTACTGGTACAATGTCTTCTCGAGTGTATCTCTGTAAAAAACAACAACATCAATATGACTGTAAGAAACTGTCCTTAAACCTGTGACCTGCTCTTGGGCAGGGCCACGAGGACCCAATTCCCTGAAACAGAATCTGGTTTTAGGGACATGTCACTTCGCTGAGGTGAACGAGAGGGTCGCCCCTCTTTCATCTTTGGGTCAGGTCTCTAACTGCTGTTTGTACCGATGGGAGGTGTGCTGGACTTCCTCTGACCTCTGCCTGTATGTCTCAAGAGAGACACTCATTTTTCACTAATCACCAGATGGCGGTGTAGGAAGCTGGACTCTGCTCAGACCCAGGGTACTGTAAGGCTCTGTTGGGAACGTCACCGGGAGAACTTCAACCAGATTCTGAGTCAGGCCGAGGACCCAAAAGACAACCTGAAGAAAGGGATACACTAAGCTGAATAAGTCCCTGTTAAAAAGGCTCCCAAAAGGGACATCAATTGAGCCATCCTGGCAGCAGCAAAGACCTTAGGAGAGGCTCCACACTGAAGAGGTGGGAGAAAGTCTGGTGACCCTACATCAGCTGCTGCAGGCCCCTCTCATGAATAAATGTAAGGGCAGGAGGCAGTGCGACTTCTGCATGAACCAAAGAGAAGAGTTGGCAGCACCTCTTGCAAATGTGTGAAGTGTGTATGCAGAGATCACAGTCGGTTTCAAAATGGTTTCATGTTTCATGTTCATCTCTCAGTGTTCGTCATTCAATGTTCATCTTTCTAAAATAAATTTAAACTGAGCTTGTATTGGTATTGGTGACATCATCAGGGCGGCAGTAGCTCAGTGGTAGGGTGGCCGTCCTTTGACCTTTGACCCCAGGTTGGTGACCCTCTCTGTTTCCATGAAGGGAAAGTGATAGGTTTGTTGTTTCTTTTGAACGTGGTGCTCTTTATTGTGTTGATGTTGAAGGAGTTGTGCCTCTTCATGGACTTGTCTGTGAAGAGGAGCTGATGAATGGTGGAGGTGTTTGCAGGTGCTCTTTTCTAAATATATACAGGTTGAATGTTAGTTATTGTTCCGGTGATGGATAAACTGAAGCTGCTATGATTTTCCAGTGGGGTCGTGACTCCTACCCGAGGTATTGCTGAACCTTGACACTGCTCCAGCAGAGATTCTGGTCAGAGATTCTTCTAAGTTCTCTGACAGAGTTCGTTGCTGTCTGCTCCATCTGTCGTAAATCCTCTCATCGTCCATCGTCCTTCATTTTGTAACTGGCCTTCCACCTTCTGAAGCTAATACCAGTCCTTACTGTTGTAGATAGATTCTCTAAACTGCTCTACACCCACAGTCAGGTCCATAAATATAGAGTCAACACAATTCTAATCTTTTGGCTCTAAACACCACCTCAATGGATTTGAAATGAAACGAACAAGATGTGCTTTAACTGCAGCCTATACAACAGACATTCGACAATCACAAATGCATTATTGTATTTCTGAGTTTAAACATTTGCACATTGGATAAAAACTATGGAAGTGCGAGTCTTAACCGACCTGTAGCGCCTCCTGGAGGAGTGTGTCTTGAATTATGTGTTTGGCTCGCTGAATGCATCTGTCTTTCTAAAGTCCACGTCTCCAAGTGTTACTTTTTGGGCTAGATTTTTATGACGCAAAAGCACATGGCAGATGGCGCACTTATTTTCAGTGACTTTTCATCACCGGTAAAGGCCCCAAATTTTAGGTTATATGTACATGACATTTAATAATAATAATTACCACCTTTTCTATTATGCATTGTTCCTATCACCCACATCACAGGCTTAAACAATATGAGACAATGTGAGACAAAATGAGACAATGTGAGACAAAATGAGACAATGTGAGACAAAATGAGACAATGTGAGACAATATGAGACAATGTGAGACAAAATGAGACAATGTGAGACAATATGAGACAATGTGAGACAAAATGAGACAATGTGAGACAATATGAGACAATGTGAGACAAAATGAGACAATGTGAGACAAAATGAGACAATGTGAGACAAAATGAGACAATGTGAGACAATATGAGACAATGTGAGACAAAATGAGACAATATGAGACAAAATGAGACAAAATGAGACAATGTGAGACAATATGAGACAATGTGAGACAAAATGAGACAATGTGAGACAAAATGAGACAATGTGAGACAAAATGAGACAATGTGAGACAATATGAGACAATGTGAGACAAAATGAGACAATGTGAGACAAAATGAGACAATGTGAGACAAAATGAGACAATGTGAGACAAAATGAGACAATGTGAGACAAAATGAGACAATGTGAGACAATATGAGACAATGTGAGACAAAATGAGACAATGTGAGACAATGTGAGACAATATGAGACAATGTGAGACAAAATGAGACAATGTGAGACAATGTGAGACAATATGAGACAATGTGAGACAAAATGAGACAACGTGAGACAAAATGAGACAATGTGAGACAATATGAGACAATGTGAGACAAAATGAGACAATGTGAGACAATATGAGACAATGTGAGACAAAATGAGACAATGTGAGACAATATGAGACAATGTGAGACAAAATGAGACAATGTGAGACAAAATGAGACAATGTGAGACAAAATGAGACAATGTGAGACAATATGAGACAATGTGAGACAAAATGAGACAATATGAGACAAAATGAGACAAAATGAGACAATGTGAGACAATATGAGACAATGTGAGACAAAATGAGACAATGTGAGACAAAATGAGACAATGTGAGACAAAATGAGACAATGTGAGACAATATGAGACAATGTGAGACAAAATGAGACAATGTGAGACAAAATGAGACAATGTGAGACAAAATGAGACAATGTGAGACAAAATGAGACAATGTGAGACAAAATGAGACAATGTGAGACAATATGAGACAATGTGAGACAAAATGAGACAATGTGAGACAATGTGAGACAATATGAGACAATGTGAGACAAAATGAGACAATGTGAGACAATGTGAGACAATATGAGACAATGTGAGACAAAATGAGACAATGTGAGACAAAATGAGACAATGTGAGACAATATGAGACAATGTGAGACAAAATGAGACAATGTGAGACAATATGAGACAATGTGAGACAAAGTGAGACAATGTGAGACAATGTGAGACAATGTGAGACAAAGTGAGACAATGTGAGACAATGTGAGACAATGTGAGACAATGTGAGACAATGTGAGACAATGTGAGACAAAATGAGACAATATGAGACAATGTGAGACAAAGTGAGACAATGTGAGACAATATGAGACAATGTGAGACAATGTGAGACAATGTGAGACAATGTGAGACAAAGTGAGACAAAGTGAGACAATGTGAGACAAAGTGAGACAATGTGAGACAATGTGAGACAATGTGAGACAAAATGAGACAATGTGAGACAATGTGAGACAATGTGAGACAAAATGAGACAATATGAGACAATATGAGACAAAATGAGACAATATGAGACAATGGTCAATGATGAGTGCTTCGCTTCAATAATACGGTTCCAGCCACAAATAATTTTAAAAGTGACAGGCGCAAAGCTAACTTAGCTTCTGTGTGCTTTGTTGCATTTGGATTAGTGCGCTTTTAATTGAAGGCAGCATTTAACTCAGAAGAAGGCAGAAAAAGGTGAACACAAATGTTCTCAGTGAGAATCTGAATATCAGTTATGTTCAACTTCAACTTTTAGAGTTAGTTTACAAATATAAAATGACCTTAATGAAAATAATAATGAAATACAGTGACAGTGCACATTACCTTGTAGTAGACATTTTGTTGTCCTGCAGCTTCTCCAAAGTTTTCTTACTGTTGCAGCAAACATCGAACAGGAAACATCAGTAAATATTTACAGTAATTATATAGAGCAGGTGTTGACGTGTGTGGGCAGAGCCTTTGGAAAATCTGATTGTGTTTTGACTCTGTGGAATCTGCCCAAACCGCTTTGACCACCAGTTTTTTGGGTTTTTGATCAGCTCCTCCTAAAAAGCTCAACACCGTTCTGGTAAAAGATGAAAGAACAAACACTGACAGTTTTTTAGTTTGGCACCTGTTGACTTCAGTCTTTAATCTGACACAAAACTGTTCAAACACAACAAACACATTTTTTTCTCTGCTTTCGGCTCTAAATGTAAGAAGACTCCTTCATGAAAACAGCTTTGGTTTGTTGCATCACTTCTATCAACAAAAGCCACATTTCTCAGAAGTATTTTAAAGGCACAAAGCTGTCAATCATAACTGCTTTTTTCTAAAATATGAGATGCAATCACTGTCTAATGGCAGACAGTTGAGAAGAACTTGTTTGTTGGGACCTAGACACTGCTCAGAATGTTCCTGTAGGCTTTTTATCACTGTTTTTAAAACCTACAGAATGTGATTGATTCTAAACCTGACATATATTAGATTCTTTCACTTTTCTTAACTGGCCAAACCCGATTTTCTTTCACATTACTTTGAAATGTTAATCCATGCTTTCCTCATGACTCATTTAGATTATTGTCTCTCACTCGTCTGCAGCAGGTTCAGAACGCTGAGAGCACTTTAGCCTCCTTTAAGCCTCTCTACAATGGCTCCAGGTCAGTTTTGTGTTTTAGATTCTTAACGGTTTCACCTCATCGTCTCTGTTCGACCTGCTCCAGACGTACCTCCCTCTCGGTCTCTCAGGTCTGGGCTCGTCGCTAGTGTGCATTATAAAACATTCACACCACAGCTGCTTGGTTTGTCAAGTCTTTAAATAATGCAGCTTTTTTACACGTTTGGCCTCGTGCACACGTTTCCTGCAAACTGGCCCAAACAACCAACTCTTGTCATAATTGAATTGAATTTAATTATAACATCAAATCATTTCTAGATGTACATGTTCCTGGAGAAAGAAAGCAGATGTTGAGGTGTGTGGGTGTAATTCATTCACACTAAATTCATTTATCAAAAATGAATGAAAAAAAAACTCTAACATATTGTCAAATATAAGTTAATCAATGGAAAGTGTGGTTCTGGGACTTTAGACCCGGGACAACAGCAGGCCCTCGTCAGCGTCCTGCTCTGAGCTCGGTGCAGGGAGAAGGGGCACTTATGGGGCCAATCAGATTTCAGTGGCCCCTGTGGCCCCACCCCTGGATCTGCCACTGTTCAGACTGAATATCAGATTACTCTATTTAAGTGAAACAGAGCACGACAGTTTTTCTAAAAGCTTCATCAACATCCTGATTTATCGGAGTACGTTACCTTCAAGAACACATTCTGTCAGTTCAAAGGTGTCTAGTCATTGAGTTTTCCTGGAAGATTAACGTTTCAGTTTGAGTAATGGATATGTAAAGTGTCTTTACCTCCCCAGAAAAGTGCTGTATAAAATTGATATAATAAATATAAATATTTCATTACTTTGCCATTTGAGTAAAATATTATACTTTTTTAACTGAAAATGAAACTGAAATAAAACTTTTTATTAAAACTTTTATTCTTGACATGAACACCTGATAACAAGTCATCTTCAAACTAAAATAAGTGTTTTATTTATGGCCTTCACTGTCGGGTGGTGAGTTCAATTACAGAGTGCAGTTCAGGTTTACAAATGGTGATCCTTTCTCTACAGTTGTTAGAGCCTATTGCATTGCTATGTTATGGCTAAAGTGGCTCAGGGGGCTCAGTGGTACCAGAAGGTTGGTGGTTCGATTCCCTCTTTCCCCACAGTTCATACTGTCGTTGTGTCCTTGGGCAAGACACTTCACCCTCCTTGCCTCCTGTGGCTGGGCAGCTGTGGCTATAGATGTAGCTTACCACCACCAGTGCGTGACTGTGGAGTGAAAGAATAACAGATATGTAATGCGTCTTTGCGGCCCCTGAAAATGTTGATATAATAATAATAATAATAATAATGATAAAAATAATAATGTTATCGAGGAGGATGCAATTCTCGGCAAAACACCAGCACTTACGGCTGTTGTTTCAAAGCATTATGGGACTTGTAGTTGGAGTGGGGGGGCTATGTGAGGCAGATGTGTGTAACTATTTGTGAAGAAGTAATGCTGCTCTTACTCAGTTACATTTGGCTTCACTTGACCAGTTTTTTTACCAGTTATTTTAACACATTCTATGCTTTATTTTAGCCAAAGACATGCCGCCAGTGGATCGATCACATGACTGTGTTTGACCAATCAGACGTAGCCCTGCAGTCACATGACCAAAACAAACTGTGGAGTCATAAACTCTTCACACGCAGCAGGAATAAAAACATGAAACGTCTCCAGTGCCTCATGAACAACTGTTATAAGAATCCTTTACCGATTCAATGAGCAGACGATAAAGACCGTATTTGATTTGAAAAGAACGGCCAGGTTTATTCTTGCAAGAAGAAGCAAAGCAGACACAGTAACAAGGGTACAGCGGAGGTTTGTTTAAAGAGGTAAACAGAACATAAGACTTTAAACAACAGTGACCCCCCTCCCCCCACACACACACACACACACACACACAGGGCAGACGTCCCGTGACAAACCATGTCTCAGTCTAGTTCTGTCTACTTCATGCTTGGATTAGCTCGAAGGACATGACATGAATCTGACACGACCTGAAGAGAACTATAAGCCCCCAGTAACTCTAAACATTATAAGAATAAAAATGATTCTAACAACAGCTGTCCTGTTCAAACAGAGACCTTCTGTAGGAATTGTTTTCTAAAGCTTTATGTTGTGGAAAAACGAGATTTGGAATTTTGTGTTTCTTGTTCCTTAATTTGTTATTTTGTAAAAATTCTTTTGTATTTTTAAAAAATAAAGCGGAGATTACAATCAAACAGTTACTCAGTACCTAAGTAGGCTTTTAACTAAATACTTTTTAACTCTTACTTGAGTACTTTTTTAGGCTCCTCCCTCTGTCTGCGGGCCTTGAGTTTGACATGTCTGTTTTAAAACATCTAAAAAGTTAGGCCTTCTCTAAACTCCAGTAAAGAAAAAATGAAGGCTAATCAGTTTGACATCAGCTTTGTCCAGTAGATATAAGTCTGTAGCTTATATTTATCTAAAATGTATTACTGCAAACTAAAGTTTCATATTTCTGCCGTTTATTTAGACAGGTTTATTTATTCTGCCGTTTATTTAGACAGGTCCAACACACATTTTGGCTCAGGAAGTATATTAACTTGGTGAACATTAAAAAAGTGTAATTATGGAGCTATATTACAGTTTTTCTGAATTGCTAAAACACTAAATCCCATTGTAAAAACGACACTGGCAACTGCCAAAACTCTTTTATCAAATCAATCACACTGTTGTCAAAATCTTAAACACTATTCATCTGTTTAGGACACAATTTGCGAATCTGAATCGCCCATTTACCAAAACTCTAAACACATTCTCAAACACAGAACACAACTTTTCAGTGTCATCCACTTGTACCCAGAATTGTGCACACAGGCTACAGAAGTGAAACACAACTAACACACTGTTCTCATCCTTTACACACTACCACTCAAAATTGAAAACACATGTGTCCAATCAGTGCACACAATTAGAAAACAGTATTTAAGCCTAGTCAAATGCAAATGGCATGAGGTGATCCGACAATGGAGCAGAACAGAGGAAGAGGTGGAGGAAGAAGTGGAGGAAGAGAAAGATAAAGAGGAAGAGGAAGAGGAGTCTGTGTCAGAGGTGGTGGGCGAGGACAAAGACCAAGCAGATCAATAATTTCTAATGACATTCGAGCAACTGTCATAGATCACGTTCTGGTGCATGGCATGACTATGAGGGAGGCAGGGCAACGTGTGCAACCAAACCTAAGCAGGTTCTCAGTGGCTTCTATAATCCGGACCTTCAGAGAAGAAAACAGGTAAAGTATACTTGTCTCAGAAAGGGGACAATGACACATAACTTTTCAATGGTACTGTGTTTTGAAAACATTTACTGAATAAAATGTGTGTGTATGTGTATACTTCTAAGTAAATGGGGTTCTTTTTACAGAATTGAAAGACGGCCTCATGAAGGTGGAAGGACACGCATGTTCTCACAACACCAGGAGACACTTATTGTGGATATGGTCCGTCAGAACAATGCAATTCGACTGCATAAAATACAGCAGCGGATTGTAGAAGACAACGTACATTTCGACGGAATAAATAGTGTGAGTCTGTCAACAATTGATCGTGTCCTGCAACGCAACAAGATAAGGATGAAACAAGTTTATCGGGTACCATTTGAGCGAAACAGTGAGAGAGTGAAAGAGCTACGATGTCAATATGTGCAAGTAAGTAAGCTCAGTACTAGAACGTACTGTGTATTTTGGGAAGCAGTACATGTATACATCTTACTGTGTCATTTATGGAACTAAATGTAGTTTTCACTGTGTACAGAGAATCTTTGAGCTTGACTCAATGGCTATGCCTCATGAATACATTTTCATGGATGAAGCTGGATTCAATCTAGCCAAAAGGAGAAGAAGTCGCAACGTGATGGGTCAACGTGCCATTATTGAACTGCCTGGCCAGCGTGGTGGAAATGTAACCATCTGTGCTGCCATCAGCAGCTATGGGGTTCTCAACAGTCATGTTACTGTTGGGTCATACAACACCGAACTGCTGCTAACCATTCCTGGATGGTCTACGAGGTGCTCTGCTCGAGGAGAGGGAGCGCGAGCAGGCGGAGCGTCCCATGTATGTTGTCATTTGGGACAATGTGAGCTTTCACCGTGGTCCGAGAATACGCGACTGGTTTCAAAATGAGCAGCATTTTATGAATGTCTTTCTTCCACCATACTCTCCCTTCTTAAACCCTATCGAGGAGTTTTTCTCAGCATGGAGATGGAAAGTGTATGACCATAACCCTTACACACAGGAGAACCTAATTCAAGCAATGACTGGAGCATGTGGTGACATCAGCGTGGAATCTTGCCAGGGCTGGATTCGGCATGCTAAAGCATTCTTTCCCCGTTGACGTGCAAGGGAGAACATAGCATGTGACGTGGATGAAGTCCTGTGGTCTCACCCAGCAGAGAGGCGTGATCCTGAGGCAGAATGAATGCTGTAAACATGTCTTATTTTATTTTTTCTTAGCATAAGTTTTGTTTCTCTTTTTTGCTGCAGTTTTTTTTAAAGCTTTATATTATTTCTTTGTTTAAATAAGAGTACAAGAATATAATTATTCCCGCTATCCCACAGTGTTTAGCATTTATTTATGTAGTGTGTAATGGTTGCTAAGTTGTGTTTGCGCATTAGCTGGTTTTGTGTGGTTTTTGACGGTAGTGAGTGATTTTGATTCAAGTTAAAATGGTTTTGGGTCAAATATTTGGTTTGAGTCAGAGGTTTTGTGAATGTAGCTTGAAAATTGGGTTTTGTGTTCACAGTTTAGAGAAAAGGAGAGCAGGTTTCAAGAAATGTGTCTTAGCAATTCAGAAAAACTGTAATAAACTGAAGGAATCCAAAACTACTTGTTGTTTTCAAGCGAGTTTAACAGTCTGTGCTCATGAAGGGAACTGAACAAACGAATAGTCTTAATTAGTCACTATTTCAATATTTTATTATAATTCTAAAAGTGTACAATGACAAACCACACAAGTTCAAAGGATTGCAGAAATAGCTTTAATAGATTAAACACAAATGATTGCCTTTCATGTTTTCTCTGGGATTTGAACTGTCCAACTGTATTTTTGTTTTTTAGTTAGCTTGACTGATTAGACGATAATTTAGGTTCAACTAAGGGCAATGGTTTTAAAGGTTGTGATCACATTCAGCCATTTGAGAAAGTGTCTGTTTGTTTGATCATGCACCTCCAGACCCTTACGTTTATCTCCTTTGTGTTCTTCATATTCACGACGGATAACAATAGATCACACTTTAACATCTCTGAGTGTAAAATCCACAGCACCACCGAACTTCATTACAACTGTAAATCTAACTTAAACTTTTATTTTAACTGCCTCAATACAAATGTTGAGCTCTGAAACATTTTAACACAAGCATTTTCACTGGAGTTGTATAATTATTGTTAGAACTAAACTTAAACTATGTCTATCTGACTCCTATACTTTTCTATAAAAAATACTCAAGCTTTAGTCTAACAATTGGAGCATGTTCAGAATCGAGAAAAATGATCCAGGCGACGAGGAATTATCCACCAAGCAATTTATTCTAACAAAATAAGCTAATACAGAATATTCTGGGTCTCAGGTCCCTAACACACAATCTGTGTTGTCCTCTTGACCATCGGAAAGACAGCGAGTCATCTGAGTTGCCCAGTACATGTAAGGCACAATATGAATATGCATGAATCTATTCTAACAGTCTTCTCACTGGACAGGCGCCGTTTCTGTTCCTCCCAGTAACATCCAAGGCCACATCAGCACCTGGTGTTTTCCCTTGCTGCTCAACTATGCCATTATCTGCAAAAGAACATCCTGTGCAACTAAGCAGCAAACTACATCTCTATCCCGCTATGTTTCCAATAATGTATTTTTTAAGCAAGCAAATAAACTTTGTATTATCTTTATTATTCTTCATTCCCTCTCTTGGCCTCAAAGAGGCCACACCAAATAATAAACACAGCACATCTAGATAAAATAGTAAAAAGAGTAAAAATTATAACAAGTAAACCTTCATATCACACCGTGTGACAGCACAACTCATAATAACACAGAATAGAGGAAACCCACTACTTCATAATTAAGCATACTACGTTTAGAAACATCAATCACCATCTTCCAAAAGGATATATGGCTTCCTGTGTTTAAAGCCAGAACTGGTCCTCCATGGCCTCCACAACTGCAGGCATGGTATCAGCATTTGGGTCTTCCAGGTCGTGAACTGTTGTTTGTACATGGATACTGTCTCGGGTAGTCATCTACATCTATTTGTCTGGCTGTCCGTCCATCTGTCTGGTGTTTACCATCAATGTTTTTCTGAAAAAATAAAATCACAATCACAGTAAGTAGTCCTAAACCCATAATTACCCCAGCCACATACTTCCCTCTCTTGGACTGTGGAAACAGTCCAAACAAGGACATATTTCAATGTAAATAGAGAAAAATAAAGAAAAAGTATACTAAAGTTAAGCAGAAGGTGGATCAGCAGGTCTGATTTGAGAGAAGTGATACCACCTCGAGCCCTTAGACTCAAGTTGAACAGCTTTGGTAGTTCTGGCAGTCACTTTAAAAAGGTCCTGTCCATCTAGGTTCAGACCATTTCCTAGAGAGAACCTTCAGGTAAACATGAGTCCACAGAGGGTCAGGTGAAGAAGCAGCAGGGTCAGCCGACGATGAGGCAACCTGAGAAGAAAGACTACATGCAAGTGAGTGAAGTTGGTTCCAATAGACATGATGAGACAAATCAGGGATGGGGATTTGTGAGTGAGGGACAATGGTACCAGATGGGCCTGGCATAACCTTGCCAGTCATTAGTTCAAATGGAGCAAAACCAGTGGTTTTATTAACCGTCTGTCTAACAGACAGAAGAGCCAGTGGGAGGGCTTGGACCCAATTTAATTTTGTCTGATAAACAATCTTTGACAGTTTTTCTTTTAACGTTCTGTTCATCCGTTCTGTCCTGCCCTGGAACTGTGGATGATAAACACAACCAAATTTATGTTGTAGACCTAACATCTTTTCTGCTTTTTGTAAACTGTGGGCATTAAAATGGGTACCATTGTCAGACCTCACATACGCAGGAAAACCATGGGTGGGGATGTAATGTGTAACCAGAGCTTTGATAACAGACGTGGCATCTTCCTTAGCACAGGGGTAAGCTTCAGGCCACCCTGTGAAGGAGTCAGTAATGACTAATAGGAATCTTTTACCATTCACTGAGGTAATCATGTCAGTATAGTCAATGACACACTCCACTCCTGGCCAGGGAGCAGAGTGAAAAGAACCTGGAGCAGGTTTCAGAGTTGGTCTGGCATTGAATAGTTGACATGTGGAACAGTCATTAACAAATTGCCATACCATAGAAGAAAGGTGTGGATGTGACCACATCAAGAGTTTAGTCATCATAGCCTGAGGGCCAATGTGGGAGGGAGAGTGTGCCTCCTCCAGAACAGAGTTTTTAATAGACATTGGTAGAACAGGTAAGCCCTTCTTACTTACCCAAAGACCAGATTCCAGACATTTGTAACCAGTAGCTAACCACATGGTCTTTTCTTCAGGGGAAGCCTGAGAATGTTGTTCAATCAAGAAGGTTTCATCAAGAGGAGGTGATAAGTCAGAGTCCAGTACAACTAACTGTGTGGGCAAATAGTTAGCAGTCTGTTTAGCATAAGCATCAGCAGCCGCATTGCCACGGGCCACAAGAGTGTTGGCCTTTGAGTGGCCAGGAACTTTAACAATAGCCACAGATTTAGGAAGAGACAATGACTCATAAAGGCGTTCCATCAGTTCCTGTGTGCAATGGGAGTGCCTTTAGTTGTCAAGAAACCATTGTCTCTCCACCCAGGGAGATCAAGGAGACAAGCACTAACTGCATAGGCAGAGTCAGAGTAAATAGTGACATCTTGGTCTTTGCTCTCCTCTAGAGCAAGACAAATAGCCAGGACTTCAGCAGCTTGAGCTGAAGGTGAGATGTCAAGGATTTGGCTAACCAACGGTACAAAATTACCATTCTGCTCAGACACAACTGCAGCTGCAGCTATCAATGTACCATCGTTTTGCCTCCAGCAGCAACCATCAGTGAATAACTTTTGTCCATGTTTCAGGGGGATAGCATAGAGATCAATTCTTACCTTTCCATGTTGAGTGACACGTACAGTACACTGGTGTTCACCTGTAGCCATACAGTCAGCCATATTGACACCAGAAAAGACATAGTTAACATTTGAAGCTGTCAAAATTTTCAAGAGACGAGTTTGTCTCAAAGAAGACATAGTGAATGAAGCAGACGTCACATAGCTGCTAACACTATGATCAGTAAGGACAAAGATGGGATGTCCCTGAACCAAATGAGCTGTTTTCAGTAATACTTTTCCAAGACCTGCTGCATAACGTGTACACTCCGGTTGTTTCTGTTCAACACCATCTAGAGGGACACTACAATACATGAGGACAGATCTTCCTGCAATTCCTTTATGGAAAAGAACACCATTTACTACCTTCTGTGAGACAGACACATCAAGGTGAAACGGTTTTTGAAAATCAGGTGTTGCAAGAGATGCAGCAGAGGCCAGTTCTTGGACAAGGGACAGAAAAGCTTTGTCCCGTTCTCCATCCCAGTGTAGAATGGCTTTAAGGTTCTTAGCACCTTTTTCTTTGATCATGGCCCTCAAGAGTGATGTTTTGTCCACATACAGTGGAATGTAGTTCCTACTGAAACCACAGAGGCCAAGAAAAGACATCATCTCTTGGACTGTCTTAGGCCTTGGATGGGTAAGGATAGAGTTCCTGTGCTCAGTTGACAGTGACAAGCCATTTCCACTTAGCACTCTTCCCAGAAAGGTGACAGTTTTCCTACAGCACTGTAACTTTTTCTTGGACACTTTAAAGCCCAGCTGTCCTAGCTTTGACAAAAGGGTCTTCGTGGCACTAAGGCAAATGTTATCTGTTTTTGCTGCAATCAATAAGTCATCCACATACTGCAAGAGCACACAGTCAGGGGGAAGGACAAGGTCAGCCAACATGTCCTTCAGACACTGATTGAAAATGCCGGGTGCATTTTTGAAGCCTTGTGGCAACCTGTCTGGAGTCTTCTGCCAGAGGAATGCAAAAGTAGGCATTAGCCAAATCAATAACAGTGAACCATTGGTACTGTGGGCCTAAGGAGGTGACAATCCTGTGTGGGTCAGGCACAGGTAGGACAGGAGTAAGTGTTATATCATTTACTGCCCTCAGATCATGTGCCATACGCCAAGACAGACCATCTGCCTTTCTAACTGGTCTCAAAGGTGTATTAAAAGGAGAATCTGATGTTTCCAAGACACCAGCATCCCACAAACCACTTAATGTGTCCTCCATTCCACTGTCAGCATCAGAGTGCCACCTATACTGAGGTCTGGTCACACACACACCTGGTTCAAAATCAATATGAATAGGTGGGCATGAGGTACAGTGTCCCACATCAAAAGGTCCACATGACCAAAGAGTTTCTGGCAATGAGGCCAGTAATTCAGCAGCAGAATCATGATCTGAAAATTCTCTGCCATGATCTCTATTAATAAACAGAGACTCAAGAGTGGATGTGTTAGTCATGTTTGCAAGGATTTTCCATGCCTTTTGTGAGGGTGAGTATAAGACATCAGCAGTAATGCTGGGCTGCCAATCAGTAACAGCAAGGAGTCTTTTAACCATGGGACCCAATTGTCTGGCCTCAGTGTTTTGGGCCAGAGCGAGAGAGATATGTGGGCGCGCCGTAGCTTCCATTTTATAACAATATAGTTGATCTGGAGTCAAATCACAAGATGCAGCTACACCCTCTCTAGCCACAAATATACAGGTGGACTTAATGTTCCAGTTCTGCCCTTCAATTCCTTGAAACATGTCAGCATAGACATCATCATCATTTCTGTCATAGAACAATGTACAGTGAGTAGGGTCATGTGGCTCATGGTATGGGGCAAGAGAATATATCCAAGGTTTCCACAAAAGAAACGTAGACACAGCACCACCACCCGAGGTCAGTTCAGGGTCCAACAGGGCCCAGTAGATTCTGGCAACTTTGTCCCCTGAAAGCAAGGGCTTCATTAACCATTGTCCACATTGTTGTGTTTGTTCATTACAAACAATCATTTGTCCATTTGGAAATGTCACAGTAAGTCCATCTGGACCACAAAGGATAGTGGCCTTGGTTTTGATTAGAATGTCTCTCCCCAGGAGATTGACTGGGGTCTGCGGTGAAAGTAAGAATTGATGTTTCAATTTTTGTCCAGCAATGGTTGTATCCAACGGTACAGTAAAGGGCAGAGTCTGTGGATTACCCAAGAAGCCGACCAGTGTTGCAGACTGTGCAGAATGAAATTTCTTGGGGACTGGAGTGTTCAAAGATGAATGAGTAGCCCCAGTGTCCACAAGGGCTTTGACTCCAGTTCCATTTACAGTCATTTGAAGCATTGGCTCTGCCGGGCCAGTACTTCCCGAGCTTCCCAGGCCTCACTATTCATAACTTCCTTCCATGTCTGGCCAATCTTGATAATATTGACCACCTGACATGGGTTGCTGCCATGGGCTGGCCCCATCTCGTGGAGGTCCTCTTTGGCTAGGACCACCCCGGCCACGCTGATATGGATTAGGTCCTGGCGGTGCCATCATGTTTTGTGGACTAGGTTGTCCATAGAACATTGCTCCTTGTGGGATCAAAGGACAGTTTTTGATCCAGTGGGTTGGATCTCCACAGTGAAAACAACCTCTTTGGGGCATCTGCTGGAAGCCCCTCCCCATCCCAGGGGCAGAACTACGACCACGTCCCCCGTGTCCACCTCTAAATACACCTCTACCACCATGACCATGACCCCGACCCTGACCCGTCCCAGTGAACATTTGCTTGTCAGTCTTTGCCTCCTTCTTTTCTTTCTTGTTTTCACTACTTAGTTTAGCCAGTTGCAAGCGGAGAAGTTTATTTTCCAAGTCACCTTTTTCAGTTTCCAACTTAGTTTGTTCTTCCAGAAAAGTTTTCAGATGATGATTGAGATGTCTAGCAAACCTACCAGGCTCACAGACTGTGATGTCTGGGTCATCCTGTAATTTGGTTTTTACTGGATCAGGAAGTCCAGTTAATACAGCATTCCTAAACATTCTGCTTGTTAAAGGGGAGTTGTCTGGATGACTCCCAGTAGTATTAGTCCATTCTGCTACACAGTTATCCAAAAAGACATTTGGATCTAGTTTACCTGTATATGGGAAAGAGACTGGTGCAGCTGAATCAGGGGTGGGATAAACTTCCCTTATTGCCTTGAATAGTTGTGTTGACACAGTGGTTAACAAAGTGTCATCAGGGACATCAGTTATGTCTGCCATTTGTTCTATATTTCTCATTTGCAATGGGGCCACAGACGCACCCATTGCTTGGCGATGCCTCCTACAGTGAGTGTGTGTCCCGACATCAATGTAATAAACTTGACAATCCATCTCTTACCTGATGCAGACATGGGAGGGAGTTGGCCTGCCAAACTGGCCATGTCTTTCAGGGGATTGGTTCATACCTTCTACCCCTGTAGGGTCGTCATTATTGGAAATTGTCCTTGGTGGCTTCTCAACTGGTACCTTCCACTCTTTCCCTGTGTCTTTTTACTTTTCCTCTTCACTTCTTCATCACTGCTTTCATTGTCACTACTAGAACTGCTCTCACCACCTACTGCTTGGTCAAACAAAACTGTCTGAGCCGTCCTTTCCCTACTTTCCTTACCCTTTTTCTTTGAACCTTTTTTGTTTTCTTCCAGTCCAGCACTTTGCAACAATAACTTCCTTTGGGTGTGCTGACTCTGTTCTTCCTCCCATCTTTCCTGTTCTTTCCGTCTTGCCTTCCTTTCCACTTCCTCTTGTAGTCTAATCATCTTACGCTGTTCTTCCTGTTCTATCTCTTTCAACATCTGTTCCTCCTCTGTCTGTCTCAGAGTGGTCCTTATCTGGTCTATCTCCTCTGCCAACTGTCCCATGGACGTCACCAGGTTGTGATGTGGAGTGCTGGTTGTCACTGTTTTAGATTGTCTAGAATTAAATGTTGAGTTATATGCTGCCGCTGATTCATTTTCAGGCATTGTGTTATGCTGACGGATTTCTCTCACTATCATTCTTTCAATTTTTCCTCTTGCTTCAGGTGTCATTGGTCCTGGTTGTTCATCCACCAATAGCTGTCCTGCTATAGTCACAACTGGCATCATACTTACTGTGGCTGGTGTCTCCTGATCATAAGAAGGAGGAGCTGATGGGGAGGGTTGTGGGAGCTGTGGGTACAGCCCAGATCCACCCCTCCAGTCACTCTGCGCTGCTTCCTCTTTCTTAGTCATTGGCTTACTTTCTTCAACATGAGCCAGAGCCATGGCTGCTAACATCAGAGTGTGTACAACACTCCTATCATCCATACTTTTGTCAATGTCTTTTTGGTTTATCTTCTTCTTTAACCAACCTACCTTTTTCAAATACTCTTTAGCTTGTTGGACTGCTTGGACAGTCTTAAATTCAACCCTCCTCAGTTGTCTGCTCACATTCTCCATATTATACTTACCGGGGTCTGTAACTTCTTTACTGCGCATTAATTTGGTAAAGACCTTTCTGGCCCTTTCTTTCTCTTTTTTATGTTTTTTGGTGTCAATACTGCTCAGGATTTGTGCTTCTATGTCTTGATACATTTGTTTCATGTGGGGAGTTAATTTCAAGGGCATTTGATAAGCTGTTTCTGTGTCCCTGGGACAACCACCATACTCAACACATTCTCTGTCAAATTCTCCGTCCATGTTGTTAAATTTTATTTCTCAATTAGGTTTATTGTTGTTTTCAAATTTTCTTATTTCTTTATAGATATAGGTTTTAGATTTTAATTTTAATTTGGGTGGATCCTGGTCATTTATCTTCTGAAGATGTCCACAAACACATAAAACCAACCACACTCTGTATTTAATTAAGACACAATTATTCTCTTTATACTTTGTCTACCTAAGACAGTATACAGTTTTCCTATGTAAGTTAACACTGTAACATTACTTTAGACTGTTTTACACGTACTTCTCAGAACAAAATTTGGAAACATCAATGGCACAATTTTAACTTTTAAGAAATAGGTATTGTGCTTACCTTTTTAGAAGTGGCGCCAGGTCCGAGAAGTCCGCGTAGAGACGTCTGGAGTTACCAAAACTCCTTTTTCTCGATCACGTCGGGGTCGCCAAGAATTGTTAGAACTAAACTTAAACTATGTCTATCTGACTCCTATACTTTCCTATAAAAAATACTCAAGCTTTAGTCTAACAATTGGAGTATGTTCAGAATCGAGAAAAATTATCCAGGCGACGAGGAATTATCCACGAAGCAATTTATTCTAACAAAATAAGCTAATACAGAATATTCTGGGTCTCAGGTCCCTAACACACAATCTGTGTTGTCCTCTTGACCATCGGAGAGACAACGAGTCATCTGAGTTGCCCAGTACATGTAAAACACAATATGAATATGCATGAATCTATTCTAACAGTCTTCTCACTGGACAGGCGCCGTTTCTGTTCCTCCCAGTAACATCCAAGGCCACATCAGCACCTGGTGTTTTTCCACTGCTGCTCAACTATGCCATTATCTGCAAAAGAACATCCTGTGCAACTAAGCAGCAAACTACATCTCTATCCCGCTATGTTTCCAATAATGTATTTTTTAAGCAAGCAAATAAACTTTGTATTATCTTTATTATTCTTCATTATGTACAAACATATTTCTGTTGTTAAACTGTAAAGGCCCAGATCCGGAGCTGCTTTTAAACATTTAAAATCATTAATACTTCACTGTCTCTCTGTTTAACTGTGATCTGTGAAAGAAAAAGAGCTGAATGGTCTCCACAGTTTGACCCTGTGACATATGGACGTCCATAAATCACAGCTCTACTGTATGTCTGGATAATTAATAGTCCAGAGCATGTTTTGGTTTTGCTCTACATACTTTAGACCCTTTTGCAGAGAATCACATATTTTCTGCCATGAGTCGATCACTGAGCTCCACAGAGCAGCTCTGGCTCGGAGATATTTGGAAAGTTGAGTTTCACTGCCTTTGGACAGACCTATGCTGTCTTTGACGATAAAGAAAACATCGAAGCCAATGAACAGGGCATTAACTGCAATGAGACCTCCTCTGGCTGCTGTGGACATGGCCAGTGGGCCTTTAAGCGCTGCCTGGCCCATTTCTGGAAGGTCTGAAGCTACTTTGGACATACTGCCTAAAGCCCTCCCTTCTGTGGCCACTACTTTACCAGCTGTCTCCGCCAGCTTTTCAGCCTGCACCACTTTTACAGCAGAAGCACAATC